>JAOXOE010030398.1:0-13136 GCA_028565055.1 Phoeniculus purpureus | reverse complement strand
GGATAAAATAATACTAAGAGTCAATCAGGGATGAGGAGAAAATGAATAAAAATGGAAGAATGAAAAGCTGGAAGCTGTCAGAGAAGAAGGTGAAGGGGGATTATCGGTAAATCTGAGCACCAGTTACTCCAGTGTGGTTCCGGGCAGTAAGAAGCAGTTCAGCCCTTCCCTATACCATTTATAATGCCACGGAGAAGGACACCCACTAGGTCTCACATTGGTCATATGATAGAACCTGATTGGTTCCCAGAAGCTGTCATGTCACATCAAGGGATCAGAGATTAACCCACAATTTTATACACTCATCAGAAAATATAATTTTAAATATTCCATTGGCCTTTTAAAGTCAACCTTTTAATTTGTTGTTGAGGCTGAAAAAACCTCTAAAATCATCAGTTCCAGCCTATGACCTAACATCACCACAATCGCCTAGACTATGGCGCTAAGTGTCACATCCAATTTTTTTTAACGTTTCCAAGGATGGTGACTCCACCACCGTCCTGGACAATCCATTCCGTGTTTGATCACCTTTTGCACAAGGAAGTGCTTTTTAACATTCAACCTAAACCTCCCTCGGCACAGCTTCAGGCCATGCATTCTCGTCCTGTTACTGCCTGGGAGTAGAGCCTGACCCCCATTTGTCAGGTAGTTATAGAGAGTGAGAAGGTCCCCTCTTGAGTCTCCTCCAGGCTAAGCCACTCCAGCTTCCTCAGCCTCTCCTCACAAGACTTTCCTTTCAGTCCCTTCATCAGCCTTGTTGCTCTCCTCCAGACCCACTGCAGTGCTTCAAGATCTTTCTTGAAGTGGGGACCAGAACTGCCCCTAGTACTCAAGGTGAGGCCTCAGCAGTGCCCAGTACAGAGTGCGAATTATGTTCCTAGTCCTACTGGCCAAGCTATTTCTGATACAAGTCAGAACGCCTTTGACTTTCCAGGCCAGCTGGGTGCACTGCTGGCTCATGTTCAGCCAGTTAACAACTAGTATTCCCAGGTTCCTCTCTGCTGGGCCACTCTCCAGCCCCTCATCCTAGGTCTTGGGACAGTGTCACCTCCCCCCAGGATAGGTCACTAGGATGGGGGTCCTTTTAAAGCAACATAACTTTTTCTTCATGAAAGCATAAATCTGTACGTCTGAAAATTCTAGTAATTTTCAAACTGCAACACCCTGGATGGCTAAAGACATATACTCTGCCTCATGCCATGGCCCATAATAAGCCTTTTCTGAGCCTTGAAAGACAAATCTTGTGGTGGCAAGGGACCCTAGACAAAATGTGACTCATTTCAGAAACAATTCTGTAGATAATTGGGTCAAAGGACATGACGCAGATTGAATTTATCATAGCCTCTGGAAAAACTGAAAAATGTAATGGTTTGTTAAAAATCACCTTGAAAGCACTGGTGGGGGAGATTTTAGGAAAAAGAATAATCACCTAGCAGAGCCACTAGGCTAGTTAACATCTGGGGAATAATCTACAGACCTTGCTCTGCCCAGTCAGACCTTTTGTATACAGCGTAAGGAGATTATGTTCCGTCTGTGTGTGAAAGAAACCTAATAGGGAAATTTGTGTGGGTCTCAGCACGCCTGAGCAAAGACAGACATAGCTGTTGGGTTGTCTCACCCAAGGCCCTGGACATACCTGGTTGGTTATGCAAGAAGATAGAAATGTCCAGCGTGTAATCCAGGAGAACCCAACACTGGCTGAATAATCACCAACTTAGTTTGCATTGTAATAGGTTATTTAAAATCATCCCATCCACACTTTGCAGGTTGCATATATAGTCATGTATATATACATTGTATGTATTGTATATTAAATATAATTTTCTAACTATATTTTATATAGTTATATATTCTTTATTGTATGTATTTTAATTGTTAATGTAACATCATATATAAATCTTAACATTTACACTATATATGCATTAACATTACATATAAATGTTATATATATTTATTTATATGCCATGGAAAGGGATATAGGGATGGAATGTAATAGGCTAAATTTTATTGATGAATGACCCTTGACATGACAAGGCAGCTTGGGAGGGCAATCAGATTTCATCGCATGACCGACTTGAGAAACAATAGTATCCCTTCCCATAGACATATGAACAGCATGTGCAAAAGCTGAACTTCCTCTTTCCGGCCTGAGCCAGTGTATAGACTAGCTACTGTTGTCTTTTGCTCCCAGTCATGTAGACTTGCTTTAAAGAGCATCCCTTTTCATCCTTCTTATAACATCCTTTTTCCCCCCTTACAGTTTTTTTTTTTTGTCTTTTTCTCAATTCTGATTCAGTCCTAGGTCCATTTTCTCCTTTTTTTTTGGGTCTTTCTTTTATTTTTCTTCTTCTTTTCTTCTTTGGTCATTGAGGGGGTTGTAGGGAGAAAGAGAGAGGAAAGTTGCTTTTGTTTTCATTTTTTTTCTCAGAGAATGCTTTGCTCACCGCCACATTAATCCCCAAGGTAAATAAAAATGTTAAACACAAATGGGTCATAATACAAGAAATTTAATCCTTCTTGGTTTTCCTGGTAAGACTGGTACATGCCAGTTGCTGCTGTCTTAATTTATCAAGGCTTTCATCATATTTGCCAGAAACATCTCTATAGCCATTTATTTTGTCTGACATGACAAGTTTTACTAGGTATAGAGGAAATCTTCAGGGCAGGAGATCAATTATTTATCAACGAGATTCTTGTAAGTCGTTACTCATTGGAGTAATGAACTAGCTTTGTTAGTGATACTTGCTTCATAATTACAAGTAAAAAGTTCACAATCTGATTCATAGTGTACCATCTATTAATATGAAGAAATGTCAGTCCAATAAACCTCATTATTGTCATTTTTATATGCCACGTAGTCAAGCACCTAATATGTACGTTTGCTACAGTTCTTATACACTACAGTTTGTTACAATACCAGTGACATTTTAATTGATATTTCTCTTTCCAACATGTATCTATAAATCACAAATCTTGAGCATATCAGAGACAAAAGTTTTGTTCTAGACACATTTCCAGCTATCACAAGAAGCAAAACCAAATCTTACAAATTGAAATTGCAGCATAAGTTCCTATGGAAATCTACAGCAGCCTCCACTTTCTTGAACATATTTCATCCTACCCTTACAAAATAAATTTCTTTGGAATAATGATGAATACATACATCCTGAATTCTGCTATAGTAGGTATGACATGGTTTTAAAACATGCATGAAAACCACACTCAGAACATTCAAGAGTCGTTTTCTTTTACATTTTGACTTTCTACAGAAAGCTGTGAATATTTTTTTTTTCTGTCCTGACTTTAGAAATTGCAGTTTCTGCAGAGTTGAAGGATTCTCTTTAGTGTAAAAGGGAAGTAGTGGGTTTTACTCCTGACCTATAGCGATTTTCTGTACAGAGAAGTGAATATGTACTGAAACAGCATGTCAATGGCTTCAAATACTGTAGTGAGGTTGTCTATAAAATAGGAGGGGCAGAAATGGGGAGGTGGTAATTGGGAAGATCCCAGAAGGGCAAAGTCCTATTCACAAGAGGTTGAAATTCAGAAGAATGAAAAAGCAAAATTGGTGTTCAGGTGACAAGAGAGACTGGAAAAGTCACATGGCAATTCTAGGACATGAACAGAGCAGCTTGAGAGCTCTTACTGTCGGCTACCTAGAGAGTTCTTAAAGACATACTCATGGCTTGTTATCTATGGCAGAAGAGCTGGAGAGAGGAAAAAGATAAAGCTTGAGGTTTAGGGTAAAAAATCTATCTTAAAACCCTCCTTCCCTTGACTACTATTGAATAGAAGAGCTAGCCCTTAACGTAGAAAAGGAGAAATGTGTCATCTGTATTATGCATATGCATATGTATATGTAAAGACCCGCATGTATATAGTACATGCACACATTCATGTATATCATATACAGATGCATACATAAATGGATATATAAATACATCTATATAGTTGTAGTTTGAATCTGGTAGGTTTTCTTGGCCTCCAAAGGCACTAGGAAGCTGCAGTGGCAGCATGATGTTCAAATTTTAGTTGTTTTTTTTTTTTCCTATTCTGTAAAAACTCGTTTGAATGGTGTGGAGTTTCCAGTTTAGTTTTCTTTCTTTTTCACTTTGCTTTTGGCTTTGTTTGGAGAGAGACACATGACACTGAGCTAGGTACGCCAGCCATTTTGCCCTGGGAGCTTGTTGAGTTGAGGCAGTGGAACCTCAGAGATCAGCAAAGGAAAGGTTTCACCTGCAATCTACTGTTTGCTGAAATGGAGAGAGTTTTTGTCTCATTCTTCTCCATAGGAAGCAGCTTGCTGGAAATGGAGGACTCTCTTGGAAGAACATGGATCAGAGAATTATGCACTAATATACCTGATGACACTGAGAAACATGTGCATGGACTGAATGGACTCCACGTTTACACGGTGAAAAAGAACTGTTGGAAGTCTCTTCTGTTTCAGGGTGTAAAGACAGCAGCTTGGCCAGGTTATGTAAGAATATACAATTAATCTCTGTATGTCTTTGTGTTGCTTTTTTAATGAGGTGAATGAAATGCATCATTTTTTTTCCCCAAACCAAGTCAGGGTTGGTTTTTTTTGTTTTTACCTGCAATTTATAAGTTATTTTTAAACTCTTCTTGTTTTGTTTCTTCTTTGACCCTCAGCACCCTTGACACACACATGTCTATTTACATATGTGTATACTATGCAGTTTTTAAAATGTAAGTGAATACTTTTTTACTTTCTTAAGACAGACCTTGGATTTTACTTATAGGTTCTAGAATACTTCCCCTGAATATATTCTGGAGATCCTAGCTCTAACAAACTTTCATAATTATATCAGCCTCAATTGAAGAGTTATTAAATTGACTAAAATAGTACAGGATTATGATCATAATTGCATACAGAATTCAAACTAGAAGTTCATTGATATACGTGTGGATAGTGAAGTCAATGAAGTCTTTCACTTACGGTCAGGTATATCTGGGACATCAGTGTTTGCTTAAGCAAAAAAAGAATTTGATGATATATTACACAAAATGTGCTTGAAAGGAAAGGAAGACTCATCTAGGTCCATGAGGTCACATTTCTATGGCCCACGATGCTCCATAAACTGAAAGATAGTGGAAGAATTGTATCGTATCTATGATAACTGAGATTGATATAGAGTACAGGCTACTTTCAATCAGCTTTTCTTCTCTATCCAGAAGCGTTTCCTTCTTTGTTATTAATTACATTGTTTCACGCAACATGACTAAAAAATTGTCAGTGCAAAGTTTACTTGGAGGGGAAATTGTTGTCTTCAGCTGAAAAAAATAAATTTTGTTACATTAAGGAGTGGTTCTGCACACAAATGCATTGGTTTTGTTGCTTGGGGGTTTCTTTAACCAAACCATTCCAACTAAAATAAAAAATTCTGGGTCCAAAGTTCGACTTGATCCAATTAATAGATTGTTTACCAAAGATAAATCAGATTTTCCACTATAGATAGGAAGAGCAGTGGGAAGGGACCTGAGTCCACAGGAAGGGTAAAAGGAATTCAGAGAGCTTCTGATGGAACAGCTGCAGGCAACAATTTTCTGGGCCCTCACCTAGCTCTGGATAGCAGATGCCCAAATGTCACTGGGTCATGGAACACTGGAATAGGTTGCTCAGATGGGTGATATAAGTCCCAATCCTGGCAACATTAAAGGCTGGATGGGGCTCTGAGCAACCTGATCTGGCTGATCCCTGTTCTTTTTGCAGGGGAGGTTAGACTAGGTGACATTTGTTGGTACTTTCCAATGCAAACCATGCTGTCATTGTAGGATTCTAGCTCAAAAGAAAATTTTGGTAAGTCAAATCTCAACTAAATTTCTTTCTTGTGAACAGATCTTTGCTAGGTTAAGAATTAGTGGATGTGAGAAATAAACTGTATCTCCCAGTCTACAGTGACTGGAAGTGAACAGAAATCAAATAAAACTTGGTCTTATTTACTCAAATTCTCTTGGATTGTAGAAGAAAGAATTTTATCTCATTTTTTTGATCCTACTTATTTTCTCCTGTTTCTGGTCACTGTGTGGTATTTCTCAGCTTATTCTCCATTTATAAGAATTGGGAGACAAATGGCTGCTTGGTAACTGATCTTTTTGACCTCAGCAGTGAATCTTTAACAATTATCCACTGATAAATGTACCTTCAGAATGCACTGAATTGTTTTCAGCTAAACAGTTTGACATATAAGTCAGGTAATGTGCATAAAAGTGTGCTATCCAACTCTACAGAGGGGCTTCTCTGTCACATCTAAGCAAAAGATGTTTAAATTAGTAAATTAATCAGGGCTTTCCAATTCTATCTGCTGTAATTTCCATCCATAAATCATCTTTATTTATTGTCTCCTAAATTGCTACACTATGACCTCATGCTTTGTAACCTTTTCTTTCATCTCTTTATAAATGATTTGCACATATCTTCTTTCATTGACACCTCAGTGTGACATCAGCAACTGTGCAGGAAATAGACTGTTGAGAACAGTACAATGTCCTAGTCATTCTGTTATGTTTCAGAAGACCACTGAGGGCATTTGAGATTTTTCTAAGTGTTTTTGCCAGGCTGTCCTTGGGTAGAGGAAATTCTGAATTCAGCTCATGATAAAACCAGACAATTTCTTAAACCAGCAGCAAAGAAATTAAAGTATTTAAAACCTTTATGTCAGTCATTAGTAAATTTGCACAAAGGCACATGGTCCCAAGGACATAATTGTCTTTTACGGTCCCCAAAGGAACATTCTGAACCCTGTACTTTGGACTGTTAGGAAGTATCACAATATTTCACTGAGAATTTTCAGAGAATAAAGCATTTACATATTACTAACAGAACAGGCTATATCAAGTTGGGGAAAAAAAAAATAACGAAAAGACTATGAAAACTTTATCCTCTCTCCTAGTAGCTCTTTGTCCCTTATATTACCATGCTTCAATCAGAACATATCTAGACACAACCTCTTTCAAAACAATATTAATGGTTACTGTGTTGAATCCTCTCAAGCCAATGAATGTTCTCTATAATCTTCTGCCATGGCACAATTTCTGTGAAGCAAGAAAATTAGGAAGTAGAGCAAGTGCTTGCCACCATACATCTATGGGTAAGACATGGAACAGATGACCCCATTCCTTAGATATCACATTCAGTATGAAGCTGAGGGATCACTTCTTCAATGGCTAACTTCTGATACTCTCAACCAAAATCTGTGCATCCCTGAATTCAGTTCCATAATCCAGTTCCCAAATCCGCTTCCCGTCTGCTGCTGAGTCCAGTCAGGGACTTCCCCAGAAATTCCCCACAGCATCAGTGATGACAGAGATGGCTATATGGGAGTCTGGGTTCAGTATTCAGACACCTAGCAAATAACAGCTACCAGGGAGGTTGGGTTCAGTATTGTTTTTGCATGTGTGTAATTTTATTGTTGGTGTTTTTATTATAATTATTTTGGTTTACTTTTAAAACCCATAAGTCTTTCTCCTTATTTCCTTACTCCCTCTTTGGGAAGGGAAAGGGGGCATGTCATTTGCCTAGTGGCCAGTTTAGCTTTAAATCTTAACACTCCTCAACATGAACGGTATGTAGATGTAGATTTCAAAAGACAGTCAATATTATATTCAATATTTCAAGAAATACTGACTTAGTGTTTAACATTTATAAATAAAACAATAAGCAAACCACTTGTAAAGAGCATGCAAACAGCATGTGTTACATTTGCTGGGCAGTACAACATCTTGGTTTAAATAGATATGTGCACATTAAAAAACTACTTTCCCCCTCACCTGGCTAGGCCAGATAATTTGTTCAGACATGTTGTTGTGCTTCAAGTTTCAATGAGTAGGTTTTTGTGTTTATTAGATCAATGGGACCTTACAAACCTAAACATATGATAGAAACATCACTGGAGAGAGAGATTCCTTTTGAGGAGAATATAGTTTCTCCAAAAGTCTTAGTAGCCAGGTCTGGAGAGGGGATCAAAATGCTCTAAATGGCAGCATAGCTACTACAGAGAGGTACTCTAGGAAGGAAAGATTTGATGCACTTTTTCCATCCGTAATCCTGACTAATTTCTGAGGTAATAATTTACTACACAACCTCAATTTTGCAAAAATATCCTCACAGACTAGGTGTAGTGTAAATAACGATTTGGTTAGAGGAAGAGGACATATAAACCCCTATGATTTTTATATTTTAGTGTTGTCTGCCTCCTCAGGCAGACACACTGTTCTGCATTTTTCTCAGAAATCCTATAAATATGGATTACATGCATAAGAGAATGTAAGATCTAGTTGTTTAGATGACTTAATTCTCTGTCATTTTGAATTAAATGGTCACTCAATACGTATCATTCCTTAGACCCCAAACTTTCTGAAAAGATTGAAAATGAAACAAAGAGAGCCAGAAACCCCTTAGAAGAGTAGTTTCTGGCAGTTCAGTTGTAGCAAATAAAGTCAAGATAATCCTCCACAAGCCTAAGAGAAATTTTTTTCTCTTTCCTATGCAAAATCCAAAGAATCATTCATCTAGTCCTAAAATATGTTTTTGGTCTGCCCAACATCAAATGTTTAACACCTGTTAGCTCATCTTCAACGTTTCTCACCCAATCTGTCAAATGATCGGTTCTCAGTTGCACTAATTTTAGCTTTCTGATATTTTTCTATTGAACTTGCTGTAGTAGTTTAGCATTTAAATAATAACTTGTTAAAAAAGCTTTAGATTACATAATGGACTTCAGTTAAGAGACTTAGTATTTTGTGTGAAACTTTACTTTTCTCCCAATAAATTTGTATTGTTTGTTTCCTGACCTTTATTAAGCACAAAAGTACTTCCTTATGAAGGTTTACTCAGCATTTAAAAAATCAAATGAGATCTTATCAGACATATTTTTTTTTCTTTATACTAGAGAGCTGTCAACCTATATTGACTGCTGTTTGTCTTGGTTTTAGACACCAACGTTCCCTTTTGCCCATTGAACTAGCAACTCAGATAAATATGCACACTTCATTCAGATCTACTTTCCACCCATCAGAAGCACCTGGAGAATAAACAATTTCAGGTGCCAGACTTCTTCTAACGTAGGTTAAAAATATCTACACCTTGGAAATGATCTGTCGTTGCTGACAATTCCTCTGCCGCAGATCTCAAACTGATACAAGTCCCTTAGTGAAAGCACTGCAATATGTGACTAGAAAGCAAAATACTGGTGATCCCTAAAACACTCTAAGACAGAAGAACGCCTGAAGTCTGAATTGCTAAATTTAAAAGGTTAATCAGACTTAAATCCTTCAGGTGCTTTAAAAATTGTTCCTCTACATCAGTCTGATCTCAGATGGATTTCGTCAGACTGTGGCTATTAAATATCAGGCAAGTTTATGATCAGACCTATCCATCTTCAAAATGTTTGTTTATAGTTCAGAGAAATTAATTTGCCTACTGTGACAGTTAGATGAGCTGGGAGCCAAAAGAAAGCGAAAACAATAGCGGATGGAAGAGTTGGAAGAGATACAAGAGTAGTAGTTTTCAGGGGAGAACTCATCTGTTTAGTTTTCTTTTTTGTTCATAGTCATAGTTCATTTAGTTCTCTCCAATATAGAGGACAATGTACTCTTTAAATGGAGCTTTATGAGAATCACAGCAAAGATGGCTAAAGAAGGCTCAATCCCTTTTGCACAGTTCAGTTATTATCACAAGTTCAGTTAGTTACTGATTAAGTGATGAGGTTTCATCACTTAAAACCCATAACTCTTGGGGTCCTATGAGGAAAACTGTTACCCAGCTGACTAGGAAAGTGTTCATCCTTCCTCAGTCACAATGCAGGTGTTCCCTGTGTTACACTAGGAAGCACAAAAGCCTTGACAGCCAAGCTGATATTGGATCCACTTTAAAAGCTTTTAAGTTAAGCTGAATTTTTAGACCTTTCAGCACGAGAAGTTTTGCCTATACCATGAGTGAGTTAGTAGATTCTGACAAACCTGCCAGTCAATTGGCAAGCAAAGACAATAGTTGCAGGAGACAATCTGCAAGTGATAAGGGCTACATAATAAGTTTTTTATGTCTTTCTGTTCACCTGTCCTTCTTACTGGTGTTCTTGCTTTGGCCTAAAGGCTCATCTTCTGGCACACAACAGCCCGTTGCATGAACCGTGTTAGCCAAAATCTGAGCAAGAGTTAAGTGAGAAATCATATCAATTAATTTTCTTTGAAGACATACAGATTAACCTGCTAAACAATTGTACTCTGCCCATCTTTACCACTGGCATGCAGACCCCATACTTGTACCCTATGCATTATAGTTGACTTAAGTGCTATATATGACAAAATGAAGTACGATAAATGATATATGACATATGATAAAATGAAATTTTGGACTTTTGCAACCTATCAGCATAAAATGAGGGTTTGATTGAGATTGTTATCTCTACTACATGATATATGTATCACTACTTAATTCAGTTAATTACATATTTAAGTGATGTAAGTTAAAAATAGTAAGTTGACATAAAGCACAAGCAGTTCTAACACAGAAACCTAGCAGCAGAATAAATAAGGTTATGTGTCAGCCCTTATACAGTGGATCTTACCCATATTCAGTGGTGGTTCTGTACCCGAAAGAAATTCCCATTCTATTCTGCGTATCCACATTTAATGTAATCATATCTTTTATCAGGTGACAATCCAATCCTAAGATGAACAAGAGATTCTGTTTTGCTATTTGCTGTTTGCTACCAGTCTTTCTACTGAACCTGGAAAGCATAGTTACAGCACCTGTTTGGCACATAGAAGTGAGTGTCTTCCATAGTTTTACAAGCACTGCAGATGCACAGAACTAGAGGATACATAGAAGAAAAAGAATGTTGAGGTGCGAGTAGCTGGGATTGCTTTAAGCTAACAGTTTGCTGAACTAAAGAAAACAATGTCTACTATGGAGTATTAAGTGTACACATTTAATTTAATAATTATAACTGAAAAAATCCTTTTGTGTCCCACCAGACATACACAAAAGAGTGTTACTCTGCTCAGAAAATACTGACTATAATTTTTTTAATTTGAGTAATATGTTCCTTCAATAGTATATGATAAAATTTACATAAAAATGCATTAATAATTTGTAGGGCCTTCTTTTAATGCCCAGTTTCAAAAAAAAAGACACGGTGACTTAAAAGAAAGTCCTTAGCTAACATCAATGTAAAAGCTAAAGAGTGCTGAGCATGAGCAATAGCTTCCAGCTGGTAACCCCCTATTATACATGATCACCTACTCCTTTTTCACCTACTCTTTTTCTTAGTCTTGCATCTTAACACAAGCGCAGCACAGAACTTGGAAAAAAATTGCTTCCTAGCGTCCAATCTTGTGAGTATACGTCCCTATTCCTTCCTTACGTATCTTGACCTTTTAACTTTTCAGACCTTGGCTGGATTTTGATTAGAATCTCAAAGTTCCAGTATCTTTTCTTAACATTATATCACTAATGGGTTTGAATATAAACTAGGATCTTGTCTCAAGTGACTCTGATGTTACAAAAGTAATTAAAGTCTTTTTCCTATTTCTTTCCCTGATTACTTGCTATACCTCTTCCAGTCACACAAAACATTCCCTATAAATCACTGGCACTTAATTTTCATAAACTCTGGACATGGATATCAAGGCCAAGTGACATAGGCTAGCACAGCAATTATACTGCAAGTACAAATTTAAACGAAATCAACATTCTGGTTAGAAAGGAAAACATCTCTGTTCTTACCATTTGAGAGACAGACAGTGGGTTTTACCACATTCTAAACTTGTGATCTCCACAAGATTTGCCTTACAGTATGTTATTCAATGTCTTCATGTCTGTAAGAGGCCACATGACTAGTCACCCACAGCGGTCCCAGCTAAGTAATTGCTCAAAAGTCAGCATTTATTGCAAGTCACTACTCCTAGGTGAAAGACAGATACAAATATTCCTAAAAGTTGAAATCGCATGATTCTGCAGTTCTTTCCCATATCTCTCCTGGGCATTAATACCTACTTCTATTCTGTACCTCCAAAGTTGTAATCCCTAGCTGAGAGTAGTTTGTCTTCACTGCTCAGCAGCCAGAGTTCTGCTGCACTTGCACTTTCTCTACACTTTTACATCTTTGATTAAACCATCTACTACTATTTATCCAGTTTGTATGACATTTCAGAACTTTGTAGCAGCTGTGCAATAAAGGAAGTAAAAATCAATTTAGAGTAACTGACATAAACTTCAAATTGTGCCAAGTTTGAAAGTAAAATGTTTTAACAAATCAGCATCCAGAAAATATTTTGTCAAGAACAAGTTATATGACTCATAATATTACAGTTGGCTTTCTAGTAATCCAGCGTATCAAAGCGTTGTAGTTTGAAAACTACCAGAATTTTCAGATTTACAGGTTTGTGAGTTCATGAAGAAAAGAAAACTTTCTGTTGCTTTGAGAGGACCTCCCTCCCCTCAGTGACCTGTCCTGGGAACAGGTGACACTGTCCCAAGTACCTGCTCTTAAGGGATGCTGCTACGTGAGCAGATAAAAGGGGACAGTGAGCTGAGTCCTACCTCTTTTTGCTGAGGGCTTTCAGCCCAGCACGGGGGCTGTAGTCCCGTGCTAACCCCCACCCCCTTCCTGGGGCGGTTGAGGGGGAAGAGAGCTTCCAGCGGCTCCCTCCCCTGGGACACAGGGTACTCACCGGGTGGGGGTCAGGTCCGTTCCTGTAGCCGGGCAGAGACAGCCCAGTGTGGCAGAGACAGGGTGCAGCAGAGACAGCCCTGGCCCAGCGCAGACCTGGTGCCATGGACTGGAGAAGCAAGACTTTGTTGCGGATGTACCACCACCACCACCCCCTGCACAAAGATGACCTTCAGCCTTACGGTGAGCTAAGGAGCTCCTCTTTTTAACTCCTGGAGCTGAGACAGGAGGAGACAGACAGAGGAGAGGGTCCTGGAAAACACTCTAGACCATGTGCAGAGAGTGGGGGTGCAGCCCTGCTGAACCAGCCATGCGGTCGGTCTCCATCTTGGGTCCCACACGTGGCCAGGGCCCTGCGGCCACTGCCATTTTAGAGAGCCCTGATCAGCAGGAAGAGAGACTGTTGGTCACTTCTGCCACTGAGAAAGACTGGGGGGTGCT
>JAOXOE010030397.1:0-13137 GCA_028565055.1 Phoeniculus purpureus | reverse complement strand
TAGGGTGGGATGTCCCTGCCCATGGCAGGGGGATTGGACTAGATGATCTTTCAAGGTCCCTTCCAATCCCTAATGATCCTATGATTCTATGGTTCTATGAAACTTTCCATAACTGGATCATCTCGTCCCTGCTTTGCTTCTGTTATGCTTCTCACATTCCTGTTGTGGCCCCTATTCACCTCTCCCTTTGTCCCCAAAGGTGCTGCCACTTCCTGCCCGATCCTCCAGGAGTAGCTCTGGCAAGACATCTGCACATCCTGATTAATGCACATGGCTTGGACTCTGCCACAGAACAAGGCTTATTCCCAGCATGAGTGTACCTCCTAGACAGGGTTCAGCCCAGAGGGCTCTCTTCTCTCTAGTGTCCTGGATGATTAAGCCGAACATTCACTGTCTTCATAAATGTTGCTAACTAAAACAGTCTCTTATTTTCTTGCCGAGTGACATTAAGTCCCCCTTTCATTGCCAGCAGTTGACCACATAACCAAGAGTAACACAAATTTCTTACCCTCATCTCGTGTTGAGGGGAAATGTCCCCATCTGACACATTAGACTGTGATGGAGCTTAAAACTAAAAGAAGTCTTGTCTACATTTTAATGAGACTTGTTCTTATTCTGACTGCATTGATACTCTGTTCTTATTCTGACTACTGAAAATTTCAGGGGAGGAAATGAAAAAGGGATGGTGAGGCTGTATGTCTCTAAATATAAAACTTTCTTAAGATCCATCCATGTCACATTGAGTCTTGGGACTTATCAGGTTCTCTCAGCCTGCCTAAGCTGTGTACCGTGAGCACAGCAAAAAGAGGACCCCCGTATGCCCCCAGTCATTCTTGCACACACAGGAAGTCCATATGCCAGCAAGAACACCACCAGGTACACGTTCCCACCAGTTCTCAAAAAAGCAGCTCAACTTGTTAGGTTTTTGGCACAAACAGATTACTCTGTATGACTAATGGAACTGTGCCAGTGCTACAGAATTGCATTTGCCTGAAAAATTGCTAACTACTACAAAAGCCATTATTTTTTAACGATGAGCTAGAGGAGCACAGTGCAAATGAAGAAAGAGCATTAAAAATCATCACGAATTTGTTATTATTAGACGGGGGCTTCATATTTTTGGTAAAGACCAGACGATTTTGTAAGGATCATGACTGGACAGTGACCGCAAGAATGAAGGAACAGATGCCACAAGATTCTTCAAGCCACATCCACCTGGCGGCATTCCCCTTCCTCTTCAAGTGGAGAGGAGATGAGGCTACGCGCTGAAGTTCACTCCTCACCAGGCTGCTTTTCTTACGTAAAATGCAAACTGACCTCCCAGAGATATCTCCTCTTGCCAGCTGAGTGTTATCAGCTCTCTGGCTGCATTTAACAACAGACGCTTGAATGCACCTTGATCTAGTACCTTCTGCAGCCTAGAATTTGTGCTTTTCTATGACTTAAGCAAAACATGCTTCCAACTATCATTATTTTATTCCACTAATATCAGCAGTTGAACAAATAGAACTTGAAACAGTCCCCTACACTGCCAAATTCATTCAACACAAACACAGGACCATCTATTTTATGAAATTATTTCTGTGTTGCCCCATGTACGAATTTTAGGGTAAAAACTACACCAACTCTTAAATGTCCTCTTTTAAAATGTTTAGCGCACAATACGCCTACCTGAAGTGCCTGTGCTTTCCCACAGTGTCTTATATACCTCAAGACCCAATCCAACTTTCAGCAAGGACTTCAACCCGCTGGTAAGTCCGGTACTAGATTCTCTTCATGGACTTTATTTGTGAAAGTGCTATTTGATCACACGTGGCTTAAACATTAGATATTTACTGAAGCCATTAGATTAAAACAAAACAAGAAAAACAGCTTTCAGAATCCAAATAGATTCCAACAGAAAACATCCTTGTCTGAAAGCAGGAAACACCTGTCCATAACAGAAAGGGAATGACTGTAAGCCCTTAGAGAGCATTTGAGTTTCAGTCCACCAGGTTCAGTTGTTCAGCTCAGAACTCAAGGCAGAAGGTTACTTGATAAGATATGCAGCAGAAGCTCTGGCTATTTCAAATAATTTGAAAAACCAGGTTCCATAGAATCCTGAAAAACTAGGGGGTAACATGGGAAGAACCAACAAAAGTAACAGGATTTTACCTGCTCCTATTTTTCTGAGTAAATTTCTTTCTATCCAAGAACAAGGGAAATGCACAGATCAAGCAGGTACTTCTACTCTGTGTAGGAGTTCACTTACCTTGCTCTACAGTTTTGGCTTGTCTCAAAGAAAACTGACCCAGGAAGCCCCTCAGTTCCAGAAGATCATCTGAAATCTTTGCCTATGAAACTCTCCTTCCCTCCTGGAGGTGGGGGTTAAGTCTCTGTTGACTTAACCAATTTGGCTTTCACCTAAGTGGCTAGCACCAGAGATTTCCACCATCCATCCAGTGTTCAATATATTACAAGCTCTGTTTTCAAGAGTAGTTTGAGTTCCTATCCTCATCAGTTTTCAAAGACAGCTACTGTGCATTTGTTGCTTTTGAATAAGGATAGAAATGAGAACCAGAGATGGGAACCAGATGTCTCAAGGCAATCCCAATCACTCTCAGTCCTATTCAATTTACATGCTGCTTCTTAATGGGGGTCAGTCTCTCTTCTCCACACAAATGTGACATGTGAGGTGCTCATCTTCAACCTGTCTGCCACACCCAGGGTTAGTCTCACTTAGCCTGTTCTCCATTATCCCTTTGAAAAAGGTTTCTGAAACAGCATCATTGATTTGGAGATGAGAATCTGCAGGGAGCACAGCAATCTGTGAGAACCCTGCTCTTGGGGTTCTTCCCTGCACAGGACTGTTTAGCATTATCCATAAAATTAAAATCCAAGAAATAGGCATAGAGGATCCAGGGTCCAAGCTCAGTGATTTACCTGCAGGTGTGGAAAGCTCTACAGTCTCTATTGTCACTGAGAGATTCCAGAAACCCTTTGTAGGTGGGAAAAAGGCAAGAGGGAGATCACTTAGCTGAGGAGATGCACCTCTTCTCCTCAGGTTCTCTGCATCACTAAGGCTTGTAAATGCATTCAACCAGTGTAGGCAATGTCAAGTCAAAGATGTCCTTTCTCTAACAAATCACAGTAATCCCAGGGAGGATGAGCTGTTACATTAACACAATCTGTCTTGGGGCACATGACCAAAGAAAAATAAACCCTCTCCTGAAAGGAAATTGGGGGTCCTATAAGCAATTTATAGAAAGCCTGAGGCCATGGGCCACAACTGTTATATCTCAACCTCCCTTTGCCTGGATACTTACAGCTTATTAACTAAGGAAAAGTATTACAGATATCACCTACAAGAGGTCAGAAAAGTTACCTTAGAGTACTCTCTAACTGCAAAACTTCATCCTTCTCATGGACTGCTTTTCTCCACATCACTAGCACCACTATCAATTCAGAAAACTGAGACAAAGTTCCTCTTGCTTGCCACAACATCCCTTACTTTGCAGTTGCCACCTCACATGTGAAGCAATTTAGATAGCTGTAGTGGGGAAGAGGTGGAGTAGTACATGTACATATGTAAGTGGTACATCTCAAATGGATGCAGATGCAACGCTTAGTCTCATCCCTGGCTGTGCTCTGAAAACAGAGGGTCATCATCAGAAACCCCTACCCTTTCTTTGCAGGGATTACAAAGGAGGTCAAAGTTGGATTGCACTTCTGGTTGAAAGTTTTAATCATAGGTGTAGACGTCTACACATAGAAAAGGAAATCTGGAACACAGGAAAGGATGTGACCTAGTACATCAGTGTTAAAGGGGATAAGTAGCAGTAGACAATCTGCAATAGTACCAGTGAGATTGCAGCTCAAGTTGCCTGTGATCTTCAGTGGCAGCTGCAAAGGAGAAAAAAAATCAGGGCATAAAGAAGACAGGGGCAAGTCAAAGGAGGGTCTCCTCTCCAACATGGGGATCAGCATCCAGAACAGCTAGAGAAATGATACACCCTCTGAGAGGACAGCACCGCAACCCAGCCATCTGCTGCCTGGCTGCCTCCCTAAGAGGGTGGTTTCTCTGTGCTCCAAGAGAGGGGAGTTGAGAACTCCTCCCCTCCACCTGGCAATCTCGGTTGAGCAGCCCACCTCCACAGTGGCCTCACCTGCTTGCAGAAGAGGCACCTTTTCCATCACCTAGGGTTTTTCTAAGGCATAGGGCAATGCTGCTGTGAGAAAAAGAAGCTTGGTCAGTGTGCTTGCTGCTTGTCACTGTGCCTGGCTTTCTACAGGTGCTTCTTTGCGAATGTCTACACGAGAGCACGAAAATTTCACAGGGTTGATGAGAAAGATGGAAAAGCTTGGTTGGAGCTTTTGGTTAGCATACTTGGGAGGGGACAGCTGCACACAGAGACCTCAGCCCCACAAGCCTGTTGGACAAACTCAGTGTGAAATGCTTTCTGAGAGAAGCCAGCACTGTTGGAATAGGAAACACGTGCATGCACACAGACTTAATTTTTTTTGATCCTCACGCCCAGAGGAAGTAGAGTCACTTGTACTTTTAGTTTTAAAGTCTCCAAAGTAAATCAAATCTTGGCTGGGAAACTGTAAACAAAATCAAGCACAAAAACCCCACACCAGCAAAGCCAAACACCGATTCAGTAAAAGGGTACCTGTGTCAATCTGCACTTCACACAGGCAGGGTGCCATCGCTGACAATAATCCTAACAAGTGCCTCTACTCTCCACTCCCCTAAAAAATGCGCCCACAAAACCTCCAACCCTGTAGGAGTAAAAACTGAATGAAAAGAAACATTAGAGCAAGGATTTGGAAATACTGTAGATTGAAACATCATGATGATGCTCAAATGCTGCTGGCACACACAGATAAGCATTCTGAAAGTTCAGATGCCAAATAATAATTGGACCAACTAGCTAAAATATCTGTCATGTTGACAGTGTTTTTAGTCTCTTGTTTCACTTAATTTACAAAGTGCAATGGAAGAGCAAATATTGGAATGTTCTTGAGCTAAAACTATTGGGAAAATGGCAAGCCTGACCCACATCTAATCCTAGACAATATATTGTTCTGTACTTGAGATTGAAACTAATAACCCTGGTACTTGAGATTGAAACTAAGAACCCTGATAGAACCAGAGGAAGGCAGAGAACAGAAGATACAACAGACCTCCTTCTCCCTCCACCTCCTGCCCCAAAAGTACTGTGAAGGAAGAACATGGAAAGCAAGACTGGGAGAACTCAGTCTTTCCCTCATAGACTATTTAAACAGGAATGTAACTACTCCTGTAGCTCCTTTTACAGAGCTAGCCTGTAAGAAAAATAACAGAGGTGATAACTTCTGTATGGCAGAAGAATGAAAAGCTGAGAAAGACTTGGGATTCCCTCAGCCACCCAGCTCAGTTGTTGCTTTTGCAAGGTACACAGTAGTAAGTGAAAACAAAGGCTTCTCGGTTACCTAACCCACAGCACACAAGAGCACTGTTTTGCTGCTGTGATCTCTCTAACTACAAGAATCGACAGCAACAACAAAAATCAAGGTCTTAACATAATGGACATTTTATCCTAGAATTAATTTTGTGGACTGAAGATATTTCACCTTATGGCTGGCACCTTTTAAGATCAGAATTGGCAAAAAGTCACCAGCTTGGTGTTGGGAGTCATTCAAGTGTTAATGAGAGCATTAACTGACAGATGGCATTCAAGATTATTTCTCTCCTTTCCAATGAAGACAGCTTCTTTGCTACAGCAGAGATCAGAAAAGACGAATTCTTAGTAAGAACACAATGCATTGGCACAAATGCAAGCCCTGTAGAAGGTAATGGGAAGGATTCAGGGTTGGTTTGACTGAGGTCATCCCAGCATCATTAATAGGGTCAGGACAAGCAAAGCCTATTTCAGAAGGAAAAAAAATAAGGTAAGGGCCCTCATGATCAATCTATCGTGCTTGTCAGAAAGAGAAAGCTTAGCCTGACCTTAGAAGCAGTATGAGTTACTACTACCAGCCTGACCTTGAATTCTCATGTAACAATGCAGACCTTTTTTTTACTGTATTAACGAGCTTTCTTATCTGAAGTGGAGGAGGAAGCTTCACTTCACTCTACCTTTAAACAACTCAACCTGCTGAGAAGCTAAGACGGGAAAACATGACTCAGGAAAAAAAGATATTACTTCATCTTTCTGGGAGACAAAAGGTTTGGGTAGGTATATTCCCCATTTTCTTCCAAGTCTCTGCATGCAGCTCACTCAGAAAGGTGTGTAAGCAAACATAAAGCACGTATTCCTTAGACCAAGGGCCAACCTGTCATCAGAGCTATCCGACTGGCAGAGGCTCAAGAGTCTTGAAGGTTTTCTTCTCAAAACACTTCACTGCAACAGAGCAAAATGACCAAGACAATGGAGATTGAGGAATTCGGACCTTAAGCAATAACATCCACATTTCATTTGCAATTCAACCAGCAGTGCCACTAGCTGCACCACTGGTGGAGGACAGGTTACACTAATTCCAGCCAGGGACATGTCTTAGAGGGAAACAGTAACTTCTGGCTAGACCAAACTGGTTTGACAGACTTCAGCAAGGCAAAGCCCTTGGGATGGAGGAAACAAACATTCAGGCTCATCCTGCTTTGCCGTGCCCTCTTTTGATTCATGCCTGGAGAACACCAGGTGGCCTACAAATCTCTGGGAACAAAAGGAGGACAGCTGATACTAATGCACCCTGAAGGAACACAAACCACAACCAGGGAAATAAATAAACAAATAGGGGTCAACATGGGACTGATCAGTGCTCCAGACTGAAGAGTCTGCTCCCAGAGTTGTACAGACAGCAGAGATTGCTGGAGTACACGACCACCACAAGGCATGTATAGGCATGCCTTTTCATCTACACTGATAGCTAGAACTCAAATAATTCTGTGACTTAACTTTATGGCTGTCAACAGCACTGGCAGTAAAAGGGAGGAGAAAGACACCTGAAGCATCAAGCAAGTGGATTGCACCGAGCCCTGTACAAAATGACTTTTGTCTTCACCACTGCTGAATACAGGAAGACATTCTTTCTGCATTATACCCATGGTTTTGTTTGAAGGCATAAGGACAAAACCTCAGCTGGTTAGCAAATGCTAAATAGCAGCAGCTCTTCCCTGAAGATCCTGTTCCCTGCCCCTCATTTGCTCACCCCAAAACTTCCAGAGCTTCAATGTGGCAGTGAGACCACCCCCAAGAACGTGCTGAAGAGATGTTCAGAGAAGACACAAGGGTTCTGGACCTTTCTTTCAACATAAGAGAAAGTTAGGAAAGGTTCTCCAGCAGAAGGGCAGCCCAGCCTTTCTAAGGAAATCTAATTCATGCAGCTGAATGCTGGGGAACCCGCTGGCTTCCCAGCTGAACTCCAAAAGCTTTGATGTTTAGGAAAAGGAAAAACTCAGCTAAGTGCTGTCTGCAGCTAGGAATTGTTCATTCCTACCTCTTGTCTCCCTCCATCTTACCTCAAACAATCTCCATACAATAAAAACTGGAGAAGCTGGAAGGGGAGCTGGCAGATATGCTGTATCCCACAGAGAAGCAGAATAGGAACAGCTATGGAGTGAGGCAGTGTCTCCAGGGAGGCAGAGAGAATGGAGAGCTGATGTGGGCTGTCTAGACTAATAAGGGATCTCACCATGGGAGCATGTGCTGGCTTGACAGAAGCAAGTACAACCACTTAACCTGGGTATGACAGCTGAAGTGGGAGCATTGCTTTGCTAGCCCCCAAAAAAGAGGAGCACAGCTGCCTATCCTTCAGGCAGGTTCCAGGTCTGCCTGTGCAGTCTTCTCCCACCATCCACAGCATAAAAACTGAGTAACTATGGAAGAGCTTGGACTCTTTAGCACTCCTACCAGTAGTAGTGCGACTGCTACTAATATTACTGCCACACTCACCAACTCTAGAATCAGACTGATCGTTTACTTGCTGTGAGCTGATACATGCTACATTCCACTCCTTTTCTCTCACATTAGGGATGGGAGGCAGGAAGTGCACCCCTTCAGAACAAGATGCCAGCAGAAGGAACTGGACTCATACCACATGCCAGTGTGTCAAAGCAGCATGCTCTGATCTTCCCCAGCACCTATGCTTCACACGTCTGTGACGCAGCTTTTATCTAGCAACCACTGTAGGGATGACACAGCTGCTGAGGGTGGCAAGTTTATTATTTTGCTGAGAGAAGGCAGAAAAGTAGCAGAGATGCAAGTGCAGATACATCACTGTCCCACAGTGGCCTCTTCTGAAAAGGTTCTTCCCTTAGGCTGGCAAATGCCAGGGACAAGCAGGAATGCTGAGATAAGTGTCTATTTGATCTTCTGTCCCCTGTTCACCCTGGATTTTTCAATGCTTTATATTCACAAAATGCCAAGGCAGCTAATCAGTGCTCTGTGACCCCTGTTAATTGGGCTGCATGAGAGAAAGGCAGCACTGGCAGGAGAAATCACACATACCTGTTACTTTGAACTGTCCTGTCATTTTCGTCTCCCTGCATGCAAGAGCTCCAAGCATCCTTCTGTGAGCCAGGGCTGCTCTGTTTTCATCAGTATCGCCAAGATCAGCAGGAGGGGCCACAAGTGTTTTGTGTGGTTGCCCTACCTCTAACACCTCAAAGTATAAGGAGACAACAAAGAGGCATATTGCTGCTTCTCCTGTGTGAGAAGGTGAAAGTGATTTTCAGTGAAGGAAACACAGTATGAAGGCGCTGAGGGCTCTTCTTCCATGTATGCCCAGCTGCTCCTCACTACCCTTACATGTTTCCCTTTTGCTCCCCTTCTCCATCCCCATCACAATACCTGAAAGAAGCAAGCAGATGCCCAGCATCCATCTCCCCATCTCAAGAGACCAGTAGCATATTTGTCCAAGCAAGCCAGAAAAAGAAAGCAATTGCTGTGAAGACATGAAGTGCAGGAGGAAAGTGAGGTTGGATTTGCCCAGTCTGGTGGAATATGCACTTCTTGGGAGGATAAGGAAGACTCACAAGGAAGATGCACACTGTGTACGAGGACCTGAATTTAATTTTTAGGTAGGAACAATGGCTGCTTGTTTGGTTTTGTTTTGTGATTAAGAAAAAAATAAGAATACGAGCAGAAATAAAACCAGAGCAGCTAGAAACATCCCAAAAAACATCTGAAGCTGTATGATACCGAAGAAAGATAAAATTATGGTGGCAAACAGGATGACAAAGAGAATATTCCCACCTGGATGTGTTCCTGTGCACTTGGTCTAGATGGTCCTGCTCTGGCAGGGGGATTGGACTAGATCTTTTGAGGTCCCTTCCAATCCCTAATGATTCTAAGGTTCTATGTATACACTGCCCAGATTCAGAGAATGTTAATGGGATTAAAAGAAACCTTCATATATGATGACGGCTGTTTGTTTTTCAATGCTAGCTTCACATTCAGTGAGTCACTGCACTTCCATGAAGTGAAGATCTGTGCTCTCAATTCATGCAGAGTTTTGGGGTAGTGGTATAGACAAAGAGTCAGGAACCCACCCCCCTACTACTGAAGCTGTAGTTTGAGTGAAAACTGATAATGACAAATCAATGGGTGGGATGATATACAGATAATGGGGTAAAATGATTCCAATAAAAGATCCTGAAATATTCCTGCAGTGAGCAAATAACACTGCTGTGTATATTGGTGAAATTGTGAATTGACCTAACAGGAGATGAACAGAAATTTACCCTGAATGAAGATAATGAAGAGATTATTTGAAACAGTTTAAAAAGTTACCTTTTTCCTTAATTGTAACAGCATAAATACAATTAATTAAGTGGGATTAATTAATTAAGTGCTATTTTCCATGGGTGGTATTTGGTTCGCCTCAGGGTGACCATGTTCACAGCAAATGTGTGTTTAAACACATCTGCCCAACTTCACCAACATACTAACCCTATAGACACTCTCTGCTTCACATTTATTCAAACTCACTTTTAAGATACTACCCTGAAACAACTAGTGAAAGGGTGCAATTACAAATCCATTGCCTTCAATGTGATGTACTGACCCATGACAGCAGCAAGGGGAGGTTTAAATACCAAGAGGAAACCAGCTCTGTAATCAGCCATTCAGATGTGCATTCCTATCTACCATCATTTTGAAACATGCACTACAGCTCCAGCATGGAGGAAAGCAGATGATACTGCAGCTACTTTTCCTGTTTTTGCAAAAAAATACAGAAGTCATGAGATATGGGTGCATTGTAAAATACTGTGCATCTATAAACACACAGAAACCTCTGGAAAACTCGTGGTAAGACAGTCTGTCAGATACTCTGCCTTTCTGAGGGGAAAGAAGACACGAATGTCCATCAAGCAATAAGTGGTTTCTGATTCTTTACTAGGGGTTGCACAGGCCAGTCCATCAGTTATTGAGAAGACAATATGCATATTCCCAGTTGTGTCCACGGCTCTTCTCCTACCTTGAGGAATCAATTGGTTGAGCTGAGGGAGCCCAAGAAAGAGGCAACATCAGTTATCAAAGCTTTGTCCAGAAAGGGTGGCAGAGCTGGTATGAGCAAACAGGGTGGTACCAGTGCTGATGTCATCACACATTACATCTTAGGTAGAAAAGACCAAAAAAAGAAGTTATCTCACCCTAAGCACTTACAAGAAATTAATGATAGAACAGAAAATGTTCTCTATCACATCTAAAGACATTTTGATTTCAAGATGGCATGTGCTACTGTGGAAGGATACTAGGGATACCACTAAGTATACATCACCTCTTGCTGTGTGATGACATTGATCTTGACTGAGGAAGGGCTGGGGAAAATGGCTTTCATTAAACAAAGAGTTCCCTGATATGTTAGTGAATAGGGTTGGAGTGTTGAGGAGAGTCAGAACCCAATGCTTCCCTATCCCATGAGCTCTATTACTGAAGACAGATCAGAAACATTAATTTTTCCCTGACTGTATGCTCAGATCAAGTAGTATGAACCTCCTGAGATGCTGATATCCAGTTTTCTGTCAGGCTCAAAATCAGAAAATAAGTGACAGACACCATGGGCACAGGCAGAATGGCAGGAGGCAGAAGAGAGAGGTCCTGAGACTAAGAGACAACACCAGGGTATGTGCTGAAGGCACTTGAACATATGCTGGTACTACAGGACAGGAAGATAATGGTGACAAGATGCTATGCCAGGCAAACCCTGTGGTGGGGTGCAGACCCAGAGCTCTTTAAGGGAGGTGAAACCAGAAGACTTGCTCAGACTGAAAGCAGCAGCGAGAGTGCTGGTTCCTGAACGCTATTTTATGTAGGTGTCTGGGTGATCTGGGGGTTCCCTAAACAAGAAAGCTTGGGGGAGCCGGGAGGCAGCCACTGAAGTTTGCGTATTCTCGCAGGATATGCTGGGAAACCACCGCAGGGGGTGTGGACCGAGAGCTCTTTAGCAGAGGCAAAACCAGAAGTCGCGCTCAGACCGCACACTGTGAGAGCGCTAGCCACTTTAGCCACGGTGAGCGGGGGGAAGAAAAGGTAACAACGCAGCAGTAGAGGAAGGACCAGGCTTTGGTCACCACTGCATATGGATGTGGGAACCCAAACAGAGGTCCCTCAACAAGATGAGGTTGTGCAGGTGACAGGCTGCCAGGAATGTAGCACACTCTTACATTTTCCTGGCTGCGTACGGTACGAGCAGGTAGATTATCTGCTTGACCAGGCAACACAATTGGAAGATGAGGTTGAAAAGCTGCAAGCTGAACTAGAAAGGCTCAGGAGAATTAGAGAGGCTGAGATAGAGGTAGACTGGTGGAGCCAGGCTCAGCAGTCTGAACAACAGCTAAATAAGAGTCAGATTCAGGGGAGGCCTGTAACCTATAGTTCTCAGATGGAGGACAGAAGCCCAAGTAGAAGGGTTAAGTGGAGCCAAGTGCAGGGTCATGGCAGAAGGCGAGTACCACCCTTGCCTGCCTCACTTCTCCAGTTGCCACTGAGTAATACATATAAGCCTCTACTGGAAGACAGCCAGTCTAATAAGGATATAGAGGATAGAGAACCCGTACCGGAGGAGGTCCTAGCAAAGTCACATAAATCCAGGAAGTCTTCCAGTAATATGACGACCTCCAAAAAAAGAGAAGGGTCCTAGTTATTGGAGACTCGCTCCTGAAAAGGACTGAGGGCCCAATATGCAGAGCTGACCCTCATCATAGGGAAGTCTGCAGTTTACCTGGAGCCTGAATTTGGGATATCAGTAGGATGCTCCCCAACCTGGTAAGATCAGCTGACTATTACCCACTGCTGATCTTCCAGACGGGTGGGGAGGAAACTGTGTTCCATAGCCTGAAGGGAATGAAGAAAGATCTTAGGGCATTAGAACCATTGGTGAAAGACTCTGGGGCACAAACTGTATTGTCATTTCCATTTTGGGGTGAGGAGACAGGCTGGAATAGAAGGGGAATAGAAGGACTCATTCCATTAATGCCGGCTATGAGACTGGCGTTACAGTCAGGGCTTTGGGTTCTTCGATAATAACTGGTTTTATAAGGTGCCAGACTTTACAGGTCCACATATCAGGGGTTTATCTCAGAGGGGAAAAGGGGTTCTGGGGCAGAAATTGGCAGGGTTCATTCAGAGGACTTTAAACTAGATTTGAGCGGGGGTGATTCGAGTTGATGGGTGCACACCAGTGGGACAGAGCTCTGGTCTTAATGAAAACCAGATGGCCTCTCGCTGTCCTGGGTGAAATCAGAGCACTCAGCTCACTCCCTGAAATGCCTGTACACCAATGCACACAGCATGGGGAACAAGTAGGAGGAATTAGAAATCTGTGTCCACTCAGGTGATTATGATCTGGTGGCAATTACAGAGACCTGGTGGGACAGCTCGCATGACTGGAATGTGGTCATGGATGGCTGTGTCCTTTGCAGGAGGGGATAGGTCAGCAAAGCGGGGTGGTGGAATTGCTCTCTACATGGGAGAGCAACTGGAATGTATTAAGTTCTGTCCAGGGGAAGATGAAGAGAGAATTGAGAGTTGGGTGCAGATTAAGGGTCAAGCTGGCATGGGTGACACAGTCATGGGTGTCTATTGCCGGCCACTAGATCAGAATGAGGAAGTTGATGAAGTCTTCTACAGGCAGCTGACAGCAGCCTCACAGCTACAGGCCCTGGTTCTC
>JAOXOE010030396.1:0-13139 GCA_028565055.1 Phoeniculus purpureus | reverse complement strand
GGATGCTGTTGGCCCTCTTGGCCACAAGAGCACACTGCTGGCTCATGGTCATCCTGCTGTCCACCAGGACCCCAAGGGCCCTTTCTCCTACACTGCTTTCCAACAGGTTGGTCCACAAACTATACTAGTACCTGGGATTGTTCTTGCCTAGATGCAAGACTCTACATTTGCCCTTGTTATAGTTCATTAAATTGTTCTCTGCTCAGCTCTCCAGCCTGTCCAGGTCTCAGAATTGCAGCACAGACTGCTGGGGTGTTGGCGACACCACCCAGCTTTGTGTCATCAGCCAACTTGCTGATAGTGCACCCTAATCCCTCATCCAAGTCATTAATGAATAGATTGAATAGGACTGGTCCCAGCATGGACCCCTGGGGCACTCCACTAGATACAGGCCTCCAACTAAACTCTGTCCCATTGACCACTACTCTCTGGCTTCTACCCTGCAGCCAGTTCATGATCCACCTCACTACCTGATCATCTAGACCACACTGCCTCAGTTTGGCTGCAAGGATTCTGTGTGAGACTGTGTCAAATGCCTTATGGGATACTGACATGTGCTTTAGAATACTGTCTTTGCATTCCCAGTTGAGAATATTTATCATTTATTCCAAATTTTCAACAATGAAACACACCCTTCTAGTTTCTTAGGATTGTTTCTACATTAAATTTTGCAAATGACTTGTCACAAGTGCAATAGAAACGTCAGACCATAATTTAAAGAACCGTCGGGTCAAATGTCAAAGATTAAACTCTGAACTATATTACAAAAATAACCAACAAAGTAGGACGGTTTTCTCTGATAGGAAATTGCAGCATTCAAAGAAAATTTTTTAGGCAAGATTTGGCAAAATATGTACAATTTCAGAAATGCTGAAGCCTGTAATCATCACATTCAGGGGAAATTACAACCCCTCAGTCAATGTGTGCAGCTGACAGCTCTTTTGTTCTGTCTCTTGCTTACAGAAAGTTAGAGACTTGTGCTTAAAAGTTCTGCCTGGTTCATAATCATAAGGTATTTATGACAAGTTTGTTTGAGTTGCCATAGCAACAGAAAAATCCAAAAGCAAGAATAGTTAAAGCAATCTCTACCAAGCGCTGGACCTGTTTCCTCTTTGCACATTGTGTTTTCTAAACCTGTAAAATTGGGATGGTTTATGGAGTTGATGCCTGAAGAAACTTTGTGCTTGATGGATTTATTTAATTTTTTTTGCAAAATTCAGTATTTTCAACCTAGGGAAAGTAGGAAAATATTGCTATTTTCACAGCGAAACTAGTAGGCTTTTCCTAACCGTAGAGACTGGATTTTAGGCTTGGAGAAAATATGAAGCACAGCTTTAACTGGTTAATACTGGAAGTTTGTTAGGAATGGTTGGACTCCTGTTTTTTGTTATAATTGTGTGGAAGTAGTCTGGTTTAGAATTTTTTTTTCTCTCGGGCCAATTTGCAATTTTTGTGTTTATTTTGGTATTTTCACATGATTTCCCTCAATTGTTTCTATCTTCAGAGTGGACTGAAAATCCAACAAGGCTCGTACAGATCCCCACATTTTACTGATTCTTGCCTTACCTCAGGCAAAAATAAATTGTACTAAGAAATTTTATGAAGTATTGCAGGTTACTTCCTCACACTGTTGTATGTCCCTACAGATAAGTCAGAGTTGATCTACAATTCCCCTTCTGTGAAAGTGAACTACCATCCGGAGAGACTTATATAATTAATTTCAATTAGAAGGTGGCAGGGTCTTTGCCCCTGAGACTCCACCAGAGAAAACAATGGAAAATATGTTCTCAGGACCTAACAATACTATCAAGTTAAATTACTAGTGAATTCCTAGTATTAGGCCACCACTGCATGCATTGGTGTACAGGCATTTCAGGGAGCGAGCTGAGCGTTCTGATTTCACTCTAGGACAGTAAGAGGCTGCACAGTTTTCATCAAGACCAGAGCTCTGTCCCACTGTTGTGCACCCATCAACTATCCCACCCCTCTTCAAATGTAGTTTAAAGCTCTCTGAATGAGCCATACCAATTCCTGCTCCAGAACCCTTTTTCTCCTTTGAGATAAACCTCTCCCATGCGTACCTGTCAGATCTGCTGCCTTGTAGAAGCCAGTCATTATCAAAGAACCCAAAGCCCTGCCTGTAACACCAGTCTCATAGCCAGGCATTAATGGACTGAGTCTTTCTATTCCAGCCTATGTCCTCACCCCAAAATGGAAGTAATGAATAGAATACAGTCTGTGCCCCAGACTCTTTTATCAAACAACCCAAGGCCTTGTAGTCTTTCTTCATTCTCCTCAGGCTATGGAACACAGTTTCCTCCCCACCAGTCTGGAAGTTCACAAGTGGGTAATAGCCAGCTGATCTCACTAGGTTAGGGAGCAACCTAGTGATACCTCTGATTCGGGCTCCAGGTAGACTTCAGACTTCCCTATGATGAGGGTCAGCTCTGCATATTGGGCCCTCATTCCCTTTCAGAAGCAAGTCTCCAGTAACCAGGACCCTTCTCTTCTTTGTGGATGAGGTCGTCATATTACTGGAAGACCTCTCGGATTTATGCGACCTTGTCAGGACCTCCAGTGTGGGTTCTCTATCCTCTATATCCTTAATAGACTGGCTGTCTTCCAGTAGGGGCTTATATCTATTACTGAGTGGCAACTGGGAAGGTGAGACAGGCAAGGGTGGTACTCACGTTCTGCCATGGCCCTGCACTTGGCTCCACTCACTCCTTCTGTTTCGGCTTCTGTCCTCAATCTGAGAACTACAGGATACAGGGACCCCCTAATTCTGGCTCTTATTTGGCTGTTGCAGAGCCCGGCGCCACCAGTCTACCTCTATGTCAGCTTCGCTAATACTCCTGAGCCTAGAAGAAACTATGGGTGCTTCATACAGCGTGGAGCCAGAATAGATTCCCCAAATCAGTGTGTTCAGTCGTTTTTCCCAACTGTGTCTTTGAACATTCAGTTTTATTTTAACAGCCTGCACTCTAGCTTCTTTGTTTTCTACTTTTTGTTTCCTTTTTACCCTCTGCCCTGTTTTGCCGCTTCAGTTGCAGCTCACTGTGGCTCTGATTAAAAGGGCAGACATTTTTACACCTCTTGCAGGACTCCACCAAGATTGTGCAATCCCAGCTCTGTGGCTTCTAATGAACTCCAGCAGAAACTTGTTTTAGAACAGACAACAAAGGAAGTGCAGGGGCAAGGAATCACCTTCGGATATTAGCCAGAAGCTGTATCATGAGGCCTGTTGGAAGTGGTGCCAGGGGTTAGAAAAATCCTTGCTGCCTGCAATATCCCAGAAAATATGTCTTTGCACTTTCCAGCTCTTCTGATGGTGACAGGATTTCCACAGAAACAACAGAGACCCCCTGAATATATTGATTTCACACAATTTACAGCAATAATTTTCTGTTGCCAAAGTGGCAGGAAGGGGTAGGAACTCACCTTGAAGACCTCTTCACAGTTTGGGGCCACCAGCTCTTGATTTGCTAGAAGTATGTCTAGTTGAGGTCACTAATGGATAAATAACTAACCATCATTTTTCTCTCCTGGGTTTTGTGGTCCTTAGAAGGGAAGGGAACTTAGGGAGAAGTTAAACTGCGAGTCATTTTCCAGCAACAGTCTTTGCCTGCCAACAAGATTAATCTTCCTGCAAGTGACTTTAGGTGTCCTCAAGACAGGGAAGCCTTTGGCACAACTTTTGAGTCATTCGCACAGGGGTAGTTTTGGGTGGAATATACCCATTTTTGTGTGTGTTGTAGGTGCTAGAAGAAAAGGGGCAACTTGCTGAATACTTTTAACTCACACAGGGACTGCATTCTGTATCAGAGTTTCCTACCTGGTATTAGTAAACATGCTGCAGTAGCTCTTTCACAAGGAAGAACATCTCTTGTGTAAGCAGCTTTCAGCTCCAAATCAATCACCAGCTGGCATGTGCTGTCATAAAAATAAAGGAGAGGCATTTAACACCAAACCATGGTGAAGCACAGATATGGGGATGCTGTAAAGGCCTGGATTCCTTTATCTCTGTTACATTGTGGTACCAGTATGACCCTTTACATCTATTATTTCTCCTCATTTATCTCCCTTCTGAGGAGAATTACATCTGGGCTTTTATTCAGAAGAATAAAATTCAGAAAAAGTAGGAAGAAGTGTTCTCAGAGTTTTCTGGCCATAAACAGACACAAACTGTTCCTCATTGACCCAGGCTTAATTTCATCCTGGTCATGGAAAGGACCTCAGGTACTGGTGTCACCCTCTCTGCTAATTCAGGAGTGTTACATCTCTGCTAGATGGATAAGGATTTGAGCTCCTTCACACACATTTTATTTCTCAGGATCAAAACCTGAGTTGTTTTGTCTTACTCCTAAAAGCTGCTGCTGGAGCCAGCAGCAGAAGTGGGTCTATCTGTTAGAGTGACCAACAGCCCTCAAGGAGCTGGGAGGCAGGGGATGAGAGCAAGAGTGAGTTACAACCCCTGTAGACCTCTCCACCAGCACAGAAAAACACATTGTTGCCTGAGAAAGGATTCTGGGGAAGTGTCTGTCTTCTGGAGAGCTTCTGTGTGAGGAAATACACCTGAGGTTAGGTCTGAGTGTCATCCATCTCATACCTTGGCTTAGCCCATGCTGTATTTTCTAATGATGTGACAGCCTTTATCACTGGGAGACTGATGCAAGCGTTAAGCCTTTTCTTAGCTGTAGTGCTGGCACAGAGTTCTCTGGGGCAGCTTTTTCTTTGTGTGATGGTAAGTTTTTTTGTGGGGGTGTGTGTTGAACTTGTAACTTTTTGGAGAGATCTTTTATTTTGGTCAATTGGGGTTTGTTTTTACAACGAGTACTTACAAAATACTTTGTTTGATCCACAAACAGGTTTTCTTACCTTGGCATATGAAGTTCAAACCATTTTGGAGATGGTCGTGTTTCAGGGTTGGACAACTTTTCCAAACTTTCACCTTTATGGACGATGTGAAAAGTATTTTCCTCTCTAATTTAATGGCCCTGGTTAGTTAAAATAGTCTGTGAATGATTTGCTGTTGTTTGATGGGGAGAAAACAGAGCTATGTAGAGCTGAATCTTGCTGGTGAAAACACCACTCAAAACTGGAATTTTGTATGATTTTAAGTAGTACTGAGAAGGGAAGAACCTGTCCTTATGCTGTTCAGAGTCACTAACAGGATCTTGACATTCCCTGACAGAGAAATGTTTCTCACAGGATCTTACATCAGCTACAGACACTCATCTGTGCCTGGATGGAGGAGAACGTGACACAGCGGGAAACACAGAAATTCTGATTATGAGAACTAAATTTCAAAAGAAAAAGGTGAAATTGTGAGCCATGTGTTGAAATAAGCAGCCTCCCACAATCTGTTTGGATTTATTCTTTTTCCGTTGTGCCAAATGAAATAATTTACTGTTATTAGTAGGTTTGTTTTAATTGGCAAACCATGCTACAATGGTTAATAAACCCTGCAGCAGAGAAACAAGGAGTAATGATCGAGCAACATGGAGCAAATTAGCTGTCAGAGTGTCTGCTCCTCTAGCAGCAGGTTTCTGTAACATCATCACATCCTTATTATCTAGGTTATGCTTCTCACAGCTGCAAACACTACAAGAAAGAATGATAAAGATCCTTCAGCTGCCTTTGAGGCTTGGAAAACAGTGGTGCTGTTCCAAAAAGGCTTTTGTTCCACATGTTTAGTGGACAAAATGTGTTATATTTCATATTAGTTTTGCAGAATAATACAGATGGGTGGTGGGTTTTTCTCAGACAGCAGGGAAGTTATCAAAAGGAAATGGTGCTGAGTCAGATACCAAGTTGCATAATGAAAGCTAGGGGTTCTTTTAATGGCAAATGTATTTGCAAGATGTTTCTTGCTGTTCCTGTGATCTTGCTTGAATAACCTTGCAAAATATGCAGGGAAAGGCTGCATCGTTCTTCCATCTCCATCCATTTTTTCTACATACACAAACTATGACCTGTGCAACGGAAGCATTGGAAACTTCTCAGGTTGCATAGAGGAGAGAAGAGACTCCAGATTTCTCTATAAATGAAGGGACCAGAAAGGAAGAGAAAAAGCAAGTTCATAATCCAAATCATCTCATTATCTCTCTTTTTAGTGAGGAGCAACAGTCTGATGAGGCAGTGGGGAGTCTGCTCTAGGCATTTTGGGTGGATGCAAAAAGCTACCCTAGCTGACAGCCACAAAAGCTGAGCCCTTTCTTCTCTTCCTTTCACAAGTTATTTCTTCTGCTCTTTATTATTTTAACTGGTGTGGTGGGTTCAAGACCACAGTTAAAAAAAACGAAAAGAAAAAGCAGCTAGGTCTCGATGAGATCTCTGATAGAATTTGCCAAGCAATGGATAGCTTAGGGAAAATGGAAAAGGGTTTATTAAGTCTATAACTATGTACAGAAACACAAAAAAAACCCCTCTTCAATTCTTCAGCATAGCTTGTCCAGCAAAACGCGGATGAGACTGGACTGGTTCCTCAGAGCCTGAGCTGCATTCCTCGATGCAGTTCACATTCCTTAGAAAAAGAACCCAATCTCCTTTCTTGCCCAAGGTCTAAAGATTCTTGAGTCCTTCTGCTTCTTCAGAGCAGACAGTTATCTAAGCATGAAGGAATTCTCTGATGCCTCTCTTCTCTCCCCAATACTTGAGCATGCCCAGCTTTTTTCAGCAGCAGAAATGACAAACAGCCTCTCTTCCTGCTGACCAGTAGATCAACTACTGGTGACTACATGGCCCTGGCCACATGGGGAGCTCAAGATGGTGACAACTGCATGACCAGTGTCAACAGGAGCCTCCCTCACGTGGCAAACATGGCCGAGAAAGTTCCGTTCCCCTCTTGTCTCTCTCTCTCTCTCTCTCTCTCCTCTTTTTACCTAAGTTACACGGGAAAGGGGAGTGTTTTTCAGCTCACCACGGGTCGCTGGATGCAGCTCTGCATTGGCCTGTGCTGGCGGAGGAATCGGCACTAAATTCCTGCTTCTTGGCTTGTCTCTCCAGCTCGGGGCCAAGGCTGGGCCAGGCTGGGTCGGACCGGTGAGACTGAGAAACTCTGAACATCTTCAGAAATGCTCAGGAGAGCATCTCATGTTCTGAGAAACCAACTGAGCAGATCCACTAGCCAAACGTCTCTTGCCCAACATCAAAATCCTACATGTCTGTGCTGTTTGTGGCTGGGACAGAGTTAATTTTCTTCATACAGTTAACCTAGGACAAAGTCTCCTACAAATCAAAGGTAAACACAAAGCAGCACACAGGAGCTGAGACTTGGGCTGAATTTGTATAATTCAGCAATGAAGATTAAAGACCAAAGTTTCTGCTGGAAAAACGAGATCTAAAGTGGAATATTAAGTCCAGCAGACTCATTTGAAAGACATAAATGCATCTGGCTTTTCCTACTGAGGGCAGAGAGAAAAACCGATCAAAACATGAAATCCATTGTTGCAGATGCCTAAAACTCAGAGTGTAAAACATTCTCTTGGATAATAACTTAAAACACTCAAACCAAGGCCATAAACAGCAACAGTGATGCTCTTTACAAAGAGGGACATGCTAGGAGTGTCTGTGCCTTGCTTTTGAATCTCTGTGCAATCAGAAAGGTTTTACCTCCCTTGTAACTCAAACAAATGCCTTGGACTTCTCAGCTGCCAGAAGATTTAAGCAAATATCAGTCAGTCAGTCAAACACATCACTTTGTCAAGCTCACCTCTAAAATACTTTGAATCCTTGGGTGAATCTGTACTGTCAGATTTGCTGTTTGATTATTATCGCTCCTCCATTTCACTTATGTCATTGTTCTTTGGAAGTCCCTTTCCCTTCCCATGACAGCCAGCAGTACTAAGCAGCTTTATTAACCATTTCACCCTGGGTTGCCAGTAGTTTAATCAGGTGTTTACTACAAAGAAAGCGCAGATTGAAAGCTCCCTAGTATATACATGGCACACTTGCCCATCTCTGTCAGAAACAAACAGCAGGTAAAAGCAAAACCTGTGATCTTTCACAGAATGGAAGAGTTCTGTCCCATTGAAGCTCCAGGTCATGCACCAAAGTCATGTTCAACACTCATGTTACAGGTTTATGTCTCCTTTTCAAGGCAATCATTACAAATTTTCCTAGGTCTTTTGCGGGGCTGTTTAACCTCAAGAAGAGGAGGCTGACAGGAGACCTCATTACTGTCTACAACTACCTGAAGGAGGCTGTAGTGAGGTGGGTGTTGGCCTTTTCTCCCTAGTGACTAGCGATAGGGCAAGAGGAAATGGGGTCAAGTTGTGCCAGGGGAGGTTCAGGTTGGACATCAGGAAAAAATTCTTCCTAGAAAGAGTGGGCAGGCCTTGGAATAGGCTGCCTAGGGAGGGGATGGAGGCACGGTCTCTGGAGGGGTTCAGCAAACAGGCAGCCAGGGTATTTCAGGAGGCGGTTTAGTGGTTGGGGGTTGTAAGGCATATGGTTGGACTTGATGATCTTGAAGAACTTTTCCAACCTTGACGAAATTATAATTTTTACCTTTCCATTTAAACTATCTTTCATCTCCCTTATTTCCTCCTCTCAAGTATCTCCTGAAATTAAAAGGCCTTTTGTCTTCTTGACAGGACAAACTGACAAGTCTCCTTTTTCTGCATTCAGAAAGACTTCCCCAGCTTGTCCTGTTGAGTCTGGAAAGTGTCTTCAGAGGCATAAGAAAAGTTAAAATGGTGCAGTTTATTTGCTTATCTGTAATGGATTTAGAGGGGTCTGTACAGAGAAATATACATGACCATTGAGGTAACAGCTCCAGCGATACTGAGATCACCTGCTTAGTCTAGGTTAAGGCAAGCACACCTCATCCAGAACTGTCACATCTTTCTTAGCTTTAATTTTCCTTCCAGTTGCAGGTCATAATTAATATCTGTTTGCTGCTCACAGTGTTCTTCTGAACTGTAAATGCTAATAATGCCATTTGGCAGGGTGAGCTGCCTTAGACTGTACAACATAACAGTAAATGGGATGTTGTTTAAGCTTTCAAATTTATTTTAACCATTAGATTTTGCTCATGATTTGTTTGTCATTCTAATGGGATTTCAACATGTACTTTGTGTTTCAAAACTTGAAATTATGAAGAGTGGCATAACAAAGAACCTTTAGGAGCAGGCAGCCCCCCAGGCTGTGTTTGATTTATAACGGAGCAGTTCACAAGAAAAGAGTCATAAAAATACTAAGGAACAAAGTGATGCTGAAATCCACTAATTAATTGCATTGAAGATAAGCAGAGTGATTAAGCTGATTTATTTAAATCCCACTGCAGCACTGGAATACCTCAGCTGAGCAGGATACAAAGGGTGACCCTTTGCCCAAGGGCAAACCCTTGCTCTTCCACGCTGTATAGAGTGTATTGGATTGGAAGGGACCTCTAAATATCATTTAGTCCAACCCCTCTACAATGAGCACAGACTTCTCTAACCAGAACAGGCTGCCCAGAGCCCTGTCCAAGCCTGACCTTGAATGGTTCCAGGGATGGCACCTCCACCACCTCTCTAGAAAAACTGTTCCAGTGATTCACCACCCTCATATTAAGGACTTTTTGTTCATGTACAGCCTAAATCTACTCTCTTCTAGCTTAAAACCATGACCCCTTGTGCTATCATTCCCTGCTCTCGTAAACAGTTTTGCCCAGTCTTCTTATAGGCCCCTTTCAGGGATTAGAAGGTTGCTATAAGGACTTTTAGGTTATCTAGGTGTTCCATCAGCTCTTGACTTACTTGACCTTGCACACAATTTCTTAGTAACTTAATTGAAAACTTTCTGCTAGAAATAAAGTAGAACAATAACTAGTTGATTGCCCTTTTCAACAACAGCAGAAAACTTCAGGGCACTCAGGTGTGACTGTGGAAGTCTGAATGATCACCTTAATATATCTTGCAAAGTTCTGCAAAGAATATCAGTCTCTCCATGGACAGAGTATAAAGTAGGAGCCTGAGCTGGCTCCAAATCATGGGTAGTTTCTTCAGACTTCACAGCCTTTGTGTCTCTTTTTTATTTAAGACAATCATTACAAGTGCATAATAATAATTAAAAACTTGAAGTGGATTTTATTCCTTTCTTCGAGCCTTTAAAACACAGATCATCTCCATCACAGTCGCACCTCCTGCTGTGATTTGAAAACAGAAATTGGATCATAGACTGCATCTTAGCAAGCTAGTAAATGTCACATTTTCACTAGTGTTCTGCTATCAGAACACACTCGAGAATGGGAAATGGGTGTGGACTGAGCCATGTTTCTACAGCCCAGGACCTTTAGCCAGCGACCTCAAGAGCATCTGTTAACCCTCTCCCATTCTATTGCAATGATGAGAGTTAAGAGCTTAGCTACCAACTTTTTGCTACAGTTCACTAACATTTGAAAGCACAACAGTATAAAGAGCAAGAGACATAGCACTAGGTTGAGAAAGAAAAAAGTAAAATGCATACTCAGCGTCATCACTAACTGAGATTTTACCAGTGTATCCCTGAGATGGGATTGCTTCTGCATATTTCTTTTTATTCCTGGGTCTGTGACTCTGCTGTCTTTTAGAAATGTGGAGAATAATGTTTTCTTCCATCAGAAAAGACCTGGAGGATCTCAGCTTAACCATTGTAAAGAAAGCTATCCCTGACACAAAGTCCTTTGTCCTCTTTTTGATCCTTCTCATTTCTCCCCATGACCATTTTTGAGCTAAAAGCCTTTTAGTGAAGAATCCAGAGCGTGTGTCTACAGCAAAGTCAGAGGTACATCAGTTTTCAACCATAAAAGACCCCCATGTTTCCCCTTAATCTCCCTGACTTATTTTTACAACAGGGAATATTTAGCACTTGAAGCTTTGATACATAAAGATTTCCACAGGTGCTGTGTATTTTTAGACCAGATGGGCTCTTTAGACGAGAGGCAAGAACATATTGGATGCAGCAAAACAAATCTACTTCTGTTTTTGTTTCAATTTTGTTGGATTGTTTTGTTGGATTTCTTTCCCAATGTGTTATTTCTCATGAATATATCAACAGAGCATTGGACTTCTGTCTCAAAAACAAATACAAGACAGGTAGCAGATGTGCAGATAGCCCCACACTGCTCGGCCAAACCAGTGCACACTGAGCCATATGGATGGATGGATGGATGGATGAATGGATGGGTGGATGGATGGACAATTCTGAGGCAGCAGCTTTCAGAGGTATTTAGGACTTTTTCTGTCAGGTACGACAGAAAAGCAACTGTTTACAGTGGTGATCTGAACAGTTCCCGTATTTGTTCCTCAGGAGATGGAATGTGACTGTCAAGCAGTTATTAGTTAGCAGCAGCTCGTTACCTGGACTTGTCTCAGAACACCTGTTTTAATAGGATGAAAGGAAACTGTTTCAGGTTGCACCAGGGGTGATTGAGATTGACCATGAGGAACAATTTCTTCCCCAAAAGGTCTGTCCATCCCTGATCCAGGCTACCCAGGGCAGTGATGGAGTTTCTGTGTCTGGGGGCATTTAAAACACATGGAGGTGTCATGTCGGGTACATAGGTTAGCAGGGACCTGGCAGTGCTGGTCAATGGTTGAACTTGATCATCTTGAAGGTCTCTTCCAACAAAAAGATTCTATGATTCAATTACTAACTTTGAATGAATGCAGAATCACCCTGCAGTTGGCGATTGGAAGGAAATAAGTTATTTAAAACCATTCCTGGGTTATAATAGTCACATTTTGTATTATAACAATTCTCAGGTGAAGGATCATCCCTGTGTAAGGACATTTATACACATCAGGAGATACCCCCATAATCTTCCACTGGGAGAGGAGTTTCTGAGTGGGTAACTCATTTCCATGAACTTAGGAGTTCTCAGGGATCTAAAATGTTCCCTTGCATTCACAACATTCCTTTCCTTATTCCCAGCTTAAAAAGACTTGATTACAGGAAGAAGCAATCTCTTTTTATCTTTTTCCAGGAGGACATCACGCTTACTTTTGCAGTTAATGTGGGACCCTGTGAGGATGCTGAGGCACTGGAACAGGCTAGCCAGGGAGATTGTGGCCCCTGGAAGTGTTCAAGGCCAGGTTGGATTGGGCTCTGGGAAACCTGGTAGTGTAAGGTGTTGCTGCCCATGGTACGGGGTTGGAGCTGGGTGATCTCTAAAGTCCCTTCCAACCTAATGTAGTCTCTTATTCTATGATTTTGCTACTGAGGTGTGTGATGAGGGATTTTTCCAGGAAAAATATAAACACATGCCAAGCCAGAACATGTTTATCTTCATTTGCCTCACAGACTGTCAGCTTCACATTAGAGAATGTGAAGAGCTTCATCCACAAAAGAGTTTAATTGAGCAGATTTTTAGGAACATGCAGTACATGCTGTGAGACAGGTATGCTTATTGAAATGTTTTGTCAGAAATTCATACTTTTCTGATAAAGGGAATTTGGAAGAACTTGTCCAGAAGGCTGTACTGAAAAGCCTGAACCAAGAGAAATAGAGACCCAAATAATTTTGTCCAATAAGTTAATGTGTGATGGCAGATTGTGCCATTTGTTTTCATCATGGGAGACCTGCAGCAGCTCTGTGCTGCTGCTAACCAGACACCAGTTGTCTCAGTTTGAGACTATGGGAAGAAGAAAACGAGTCCCCTCCCTTTTTTCCCCTCTACCATGTGGGAAAAAAACTCGAAACAAGTGAAAGAAAGATGAAACAACTTTAATTAACCGAGTTGGGGTAAAACTGAAACTAACAATGCCTGACAATTCCCCCCTGCTTTTTACAAATGTTTTCCCAGAGGAGCCTCGCGGCGGCCGGAGGGAGGAGCCTCGGCGGGACTTTTTAAACCGCGCCGGAGCAGCGGCGCTTCACTTCCCAGAGGAGCCTCGCGGCGGCCGGAGGGAGGAGCGTCGGCGGGACTGTCCTGGCAGCGTTTAAGGGTAGGAACCTCTAAGGAGCACGCGAGCAGGGTCATAGTGAGGCAGTTTGCGCGGCAGTTCGCGCAGGCAGGGCCGGCAGGCAGGGCAGCAGACGCCATTTGATCTTCTTAGGTCGTGTTTCTCTCGTTTCAATCGTTTTCAATCTTGTCTCTCCCCTTGTTGGCAATGGCTGGAGCTAAACGATCGAGGGCTAAAGCAGCTGCTCGGAGGGATTCGTTTACCCAGACA
>JAOXOE010030395.1:0-13140 GCA_028565055.1 Phoeniculus purpureus | reverse complement strand
AACCTGTTCCAGCATCTCAGCACCCTCACAGCAAAGAATTTGTTCCTCATGTCCAACCTCAATCTCCCCTTTTCAAGTCTGGAACCTTTCCCCCTGTCCTTTAGCTACTCACCCATGTAAAAAGCTCTACCCCAGGTTTGTTGTAGCCTGAGAGTCCAGAAACCTTCTCTTCTCCAGGCTGAGCAACTCCAACTTGCTCAGCCTGTCCTCATAGGGGAGGTGCTGCAGCCCGCCGATCATTTAATTTGCTCTGTACAAAGATCTGGTAGAAATGTGGGACTTGCAGACCTTGTGACACACACCCATGTAACAACAAGGCTGATCCCATTTCCTTTTCAAGAAGTAATTTTAAGCATAAAATAATCTTTACGGTATTTAAACGTGTATCACTAAGGAAGTTAATGAATAAAAAGCTTAAACCCAACAGCATTTAAGCAAATATTTGGGGGGCATTTCAGGCTTACAGACAATAAAGTTCCTCCGTGTCCCTCTGTACACGGGTGTTTTAGCCCCTGGGAAAGGTGTGGTAGGAACAATCTAGTGTTTAATTAAGACAATCACAACAAGAACTGTTTTTCTTTGCTGTCCTGATGGAGCCAAGGCGTGCTGGCTGTGGAAAGTAACAGAGTTAGGGTTCCCCCGAGGTGTGTTCTGCCTTGTGAATATGAATGACAGATTTTACTCTCCTTGTTCTGTGTAACTGCAATGAAACCACCTCAATAAACCTACCGAAAGGGTTTGAGGGTGTTCTGGGGAAGGGCAGGAAACACACAGGCATCACAAGATCTAGGCTAAGTGGCAGCTGTTGTAGATGAGGGATAAGACAGCAAGCGATAGAAAAAGTCTTAAGAGGCACGAAGCAAATCAAGGCTGTTTGCCACACGGCAAACTTCTGATTCCATTGATCATAGAAACACACAGCAACCACCTCCACTCACTAAACATCAGCTTTAAAAGAAACAAAGGCACTTCTGTGTCTCACGGGACACCCAAATCACAAGCAACAGAAACTGGGTTTTATTTTCCCAGAATAATTTCCTTTTGATTGTTTGTGAAGCAGATTTCTGCTCTGCCCCATCCCTGGAAGTGTTCAAGGCTGGGCTGGATGGAGCCCTGAGTAACCTGGTCTAGTGAAGCTGTCCCTGCCTATGCACGGGTCTGGAACTAGATGATCCACTGGGTACAGTTTTGGGCACCACAGTATAAGAAGGACATTGAGGGGCTGGAGTGGAGCCAGAGAAGGGCAGCGAGGCTGGAGAGAGGTCTGGAACACAGGGCCTATGGTAAGCGGCTGAGGGATGGGGGTTATTTAGTCTAGAGAAGAGGAGGCTAAGAGGAGACCTTATTGCTATCTGTAGCTACCTCAAAGGAGGTTGTAGTGAGGTTGGTACTGATCTCCTCTCCATGATAAGATGAGGGGATACGGCCTCAAGTTGCATCAGGGGAGGTTTAGATTGGATCTTGGAGAAGCTGTTCTTTCCTGAGAGAGTGGTTGGGCACTGGAACAGGTTGCCCGGGGAGGTGGTGGAGTCCCCAGTTCTGGAGGTGTTTAAGAATCAAGTAGCTAGAGCACTTGAGGCCATGGTATGGAGGGGGTTAGGGAGGTGTTGGGCTGAGGGCTGGACTTGGTGATCCTGGAGGTCCTTTCCAGCCATAGCGGTTCTATGACCTTTAAGTTCCCTTCCAACCCTCACCATTCTATGATTCTATATATAACTTGTCCTTTCTGGTTCTAAGATAATCTGGATGTACAACTCCTGTAGGCTACACAAATTGAATTTTCTTTTCAGTGAAGTAGCTGTCCATCAAGAAAGGTGATTTGATCGAAAACATCCCTTTTTGTGCAGCCATGTGTCACATGCTGACAACATGATTTCCAGAAAAAAAAAGGACACGGTATGGAGTTCAGAGCTTACGTGAACACAACCCAAACATTTTACTCCATTGGTATCAGAGCTTTTCACCGCAGTTGGTTTTCCCGTTCTGTCGATTTATCCTGCACCACGTTTAACACAATAAAGACATCTGAGATTTTGAAACAACGTTAGAATACGCAGTGTTCTCTTCTGAAACCCTTCAAGGTTTTTGCTGTGCTGCCAACACAGACAAAAGTAAAAAATACTTCCATTTTCCAAGATTAAACGTATAGCTAAAGTTACTTCAGGATATTATTACTTTCCTCTCTTTCTTTCCTGTTTCCTTTATCTGGTATGAAACTCAGTTCCTCAATTACGAACCCTGTTCTGGATTTAAGAGCCTAAATCTGTCCACAAAATAATCAATCTTGTAAGGTAAAATTTGCTTCAGTCTCCTAAACCTGCTACAGGACTCACTTTTCTTTTTCTGCTTGTGTTTTGTTTATTCCCCCCAACCCCATCACTCAATGCACATGTTGCTTTCCCACTGTCTGATAACCTCCCTGCTGCCCTCCTGTTGCAGAGACTGATAGCTGAGACAGGTTAATCAAGACCTCCTTATCCCAGATGAATTTACTCTTGTTAGTATTTAATCCTGGGACTGTATAGGCTCCCAGGTCCTTGTCATCACAGACCATTAGGGACGGGAAGGGACCTCAAAAGATCATCCAGTCCAATCCCCCTGCCACAGCAGGACCACCTAGATCAAGTCACAGAATCACAGACCATTAGGGATTGGAAGGGACCTCAAAAGATCATCTAGTCCAATCCCTCTGCCACAGCAGGACCACCTAGATCAAGGTCATGAGGTTATAGTACCATTATCTCTACAGAAAACATCCCAATTTGGGTGACTTTACAAAAGACAGCAGTGAGAATCTTGGGTACCTGTAATGCCCGTGAGGTTGGGCTGCAAAAGCTTGGCAATGGAGAAAGTGCTGATGTCTTGTAGGTGCTGAACAGTGGAGCCTCAAGGAGAGGCCCCAAAGGAGGGACACGAAGAATGATGCCCGAAGCAGAGGACTGGTGCAGCTCTGCTGTGAGGACGGGGTGAGAGACTGCATAACCTGGAGAAGAGCCAAGGTGGCTGTGGGCAGACTCTGTGCAAGCGTGTCAGTACTTGAAAGGAGCCTGTAGGAAGATGGAGGCAGTCTTCTCAGCAAGGTCTGCTGCAACGGGACAAGTGGTAATGGCTTTAAACTTTAAAAGGGCAGATGTAGACTGGAAGTTCTTTCTTGTGAGGGTGCTGAAGCGCTGGAACTGGTTGCCCACTGCTCCATCTCTGGCAGTGTCTAAGGCCAGGTTGGATGGGGCTCTGGGCAACCTGGTCTGGTGCGAGGTTTTGCTGCCCACGGCAGGAGGGTTGGAACTAGATGACCTTGAAGGTCGACTACAGCCCAAACATTCTTTTTTCCATGTTTGTATAACTCTACGGTTTTAATTCCAAGAATATCCTCTTGATAACTCTCTATTCAAGTCAAAATTCCTTGTGTTTTAAAACCAGCAGAAAAAACCAATTCTACACAAAAAGAAAAAAAAATACCCTATACAAAGTAATTGTTGTTTTTCTTTCCATATTTTTTTATTAGGCAAATAAGTAATAAAGTGTAGGTCATGGTGTTTGTCTAATTTCCAAACAAAATTAATTAGAAACTCTAGAGATTTCTATTAACCTGTGTGCCTCCCTGCTTTTCAGCATGGTAATTAATTCAATAGAGAGCACCACTGACCTTCTATCTGCAGCATGTGTGAACAGTTTAGCTATTAATTTCAAAACTCAAAGAATAATTCTATCTAGCTTGGAGCTGGGAATACCCAGGACAGACTGAAATAACAATAGTCTCATTTGATTTCAATTTACCAGAAGATAAAACTGCAAGAAACACAGAAGAGGCTAACGCATAGGCAGGAGCAGTCACTGGTTATTGTGACCTTGGCTCCTTAGCCTTGAAGAGCCAAAACTGATACTGCATTTGGGGATTTGGTGCTAAAAATAGCTCCTCCAGTGCAGCGACCGAGCTCTCCATGCAGCTTCACGACTTAATATGAAGCAGGGAGGTGACAGGGCTCACCTTTTGAGTTTATTGCTGAGAGTAAATAAGATGCGATAGTTGGGAGAGATGCAGAACATGCAGAGACAGATAATGATCCATCAGCCAGCTGCAGCCTGTGGAGGGAGTGGAGGTGTCACTGACTGTTCCCTTGAATGTATGCACTGTGCTCTGTAAGAATTTTGCCAGAGGTGGGAAGGAGAATGGATCTGTCAGTTATTAAGAAGCACCTACTCCTTGAGCAACCCCTGCTGATGACACCCCCTGAAGGAGGGTGTCTCAGGCAACCTTTAGAATTAATAAATCAAAGACTCTGAACATGGTGTCACTGGCTCTTGGGAACATGTTTTTTTCCCTGTAGCAAGAAGGAACATATCTATCACATATAGAAGCTTGTAGTCAGTCTGCAGATGTCTCTGCTTCAGTCAGACCATTCCAGCTATGCCTGTAGTTTGCTCAGTCCTTCCACTGTGTTGGTGCCTTACATGTTCCTCACGTGCCTTAACTTTGTATTGGAACCTTGAAATTTATTAGTTACTAATTCTTCTCTTTCAAGAACCTTTTATTTAAACTTATGGTATTGAGTCTTTGCACTCTTATCTTCCAAAAATAAATGTGTGGTTTGTTGGGAACTATTCAATAGGATTGATAGGATGAGTGGTCATAGTTTTAAGCTGGAAGAGGGTAGATTTAGGTTAGATATCAGGAAAAAGTTTATGAATCTGAGGGTGGGGGATCCCTGGAACAGGTTACCTAGAAAGGTCATGGAGCCTGAAGCCACTCAAGATCAGGCTGGATGGGGCTCTGGGCAATCTGGTCTGGTGAGTGATGGTCCTGCTTGTTGTGGGGGGTTGGGTTAGATCACCTTTGGAGGTCCCTTCCAACTCTATGATTCTTTGAGCATTTCACGACAGTACTGAGCCCTCACTGCGTGACACTGGTAGGTCAGGGTCCCAGAGAGAGAGAGAGACAGACTACAAAGGTGGCTGAAGTGGCTGAAGGACAGACAACCTGTGCTAGAGAAATCATGATGTTTGTTGCTGCCAATGATGAATGATCTAAACCTGCACAGAAGACCCTTCAAAACTCCACTAGGTGGAGCCACAAAACTAGCCCTTATATCACTTAGGTCCACGAGACTCACCGCTTCTGCTCAGTGCAGGTGTCCATGAGAACTTTCCTTCTGAATATACGTAGAGCAGCTCTTGGCTAACTCAGCTTTAAGATGGCACATGCATAATGGGGCTTTTTCAGAGATCTAGGATCTAGTCAGTTCATCACTTTTCCTCCTTCTTTGTGGAGGAAAAATACCTCAGAAAAAAATACCTCATTTACTTATGTAAATGACACAGAACTAACTTTGTGCTGAAGGGAGAAGTAGTTCCGAAGGGAAAAAAAACAGGAATCTGTGCCTAAAGCTGCTCAGAGCATCTATAGTCAATGTTGTGTTCACAGAATCACAGAACATTAGGGATCTGAAGGGACCTCAAAAGATCATCCAGTCCAATCCCCCTGCCAGAGTAGGATCCCCTAGACCAAGTTGCACAGGAGCATGGCCAGGCAGGTTTTAAACATCTCTGTCACCCTCACCATGAAGAACTTCCTTCTCATATTGACGTGGAACCTCCTCTGTTCCAGCTGACACCCACTGCCCCTTGTCCTATCATTGGATGCCTCTGAGCAGAGCCTGCCTCCATCCTCCTGACACCCACCCTTTCCATATTATCAACATTCATGGGGTCACCCCTCAGTCTCCTTTTTTCCAAGTTAAAGAGATGCAGCTCTCTCAGCCTTTCCTTAGTATGGAGATGTTGCACCCCCTTCATCCTCTTTGTGGCTCTGCACTGGACTCTTTCCATCAGTTCTGTGTCCTTCTTGAACCGAGTGGCCCAGAACTGCACACAGTATTCTAGATGTGGAATAATAGTCTGTTTTGAGATTATAATAGCTGTGCATGTGCTCACGCTGAACAAACATTATACAAATGTAGATACAAACTGGTCACAGGATAGAAACAATTTACTTCTGAAGAAAAATATTGTATTTTTTTCTGTTTACATCAACAAAGTCCAAGGGAGTGATGTCTTGGAGGGAGACAGCATAGTTTCAAGAAAGAAATATCGCTGGCATGGGACACACCATTCCTGAAAACCCATTGGTGTTATTGTATCATCTACTGATTGTGCTGCTACTCCAGAAAACAATGCATGAGAGCTGGCTAAATTGGGTTTGAAATATCATCTCGGAGACTGTTTTCCTCTCTCAAGACCCCAAGTGGCAAAAGCAATTGAAGGGAAAATAACGCAATCAAATAGATGTAACGTTAAGGAAAATAGGCAGGAGAACCGGTAGTTTTCTCTCCAAAACAGCAGGAGATGGAAAAATATTACAGGAAAAGGAGGGAGGGGGGGGAAAAGCAAAATAGAGGCGTAATAAAAACTACTGAATCCAGTAACATAACTTGTAATTGCAAATCATAGACCAGTGGGACAAAATCAAGGACCAATTTTCCAGCAACTAGAAGATAAGACTGTGGTTTTCTTTCATAAACGTTTTGTACTTGTGCGAGATTGTTTGTTATTAGTAAAACATGAAGAAAAAATGGAACTTGGTGGTTGTTTGGAAGGTTATAATTTATAGAGGAGAATAATTTTTATTGCAAATTACTCTCATGTACGCTACCAAATCCAGTCAGTCATAGAATGACCAGGGTCGGGAGTGACCGTAGGGATTGTGTTGTTCCAACAGACAGAGGCAGCGACACCTTCACTAGATCAGGTCACTCAGGACCCCCGGCCAGCCTGGCCTTCAACACTGCCAGGGATGGGGCAGATGTAGCAGCTCATAAGCAACTCACACGCTACCTAATTACATTTGATTCCTTTTTGGGCTGCTCAGATGACATTCTGGGTTGCTGAGGTGGTTCCCCGTATGTGGGACATAGAGGTAAAGCTGCAGGTGGTTTAAGGGAGAAAGTGTAAGGGACAGCAGCAAGAAAACTACCCATTATTTATTATTGTCCTGCAGTATTGGCTCTTAACGACAAGAAGTGTGTAGTTACCACCAATTTCGTTATAAGAAACCAAGAGAGAAGGCAGAGCAGGCTGTGAAGGAAAGAAGACTGCAGGCAAACTGTTGAGCTCCTGAGAATTAGATGAGAAACGCAAGGTCTGTGGAAAAAATGACATCGCAAGACACTGTGATCACAGCTCCTGCCTAGGGAAGCTTGAAAGTTACGTTGCTAACTAGGCAAGAAATTGTACTGACCTTTTCGATGTAGTACAAGCAGACTGGTGTAACGTAAGTGATTGCTGTTGAAATTGATTCTGGTGGCAGCGCAGAAGACTCGGCTTTCGTTGTTCGTCGTGCATTTGTCTTTTTAACGGTTGGAAATCATCTGAGCGGTGTGTAGTAATACACCTTTGCTCAAACTGATTAAAGGCTATTGATTAATGATGACCTTAAAACCATGTGCAGGAAAACAAACCAGAATAATTCCTCCCCCCCAAAAAATAGCACGAGGGTAATACGCTCACTGGTGCTTGCCGCGCTCTCTCCTTTCAAACACTTCTACCTTCCGCAACCTGCTGTTCGTAAGGAAATGCCTCAGGTGAAATAGATATGGACTTGCATTTTAATGTGACCACGAAGTAAGAGGTAAAAGAGCTGCAATGTCATTATGACCCTAGAATAATGATTAATAAGCTGTTCTATCATTTACCAAGAAGGCCAATGGCATCCTGGGGTGGCTAGTAGATCTAGAGGGGTTCTCCTCCTCTACTCTGCCCAGCTGAGACCACATCTGGAATACTGTGTCCAGTGCTGGGCTCCTCAGTTCAAGAAGGACACAGAACTCCTTGTGAGAGTCCACTGCATAGCTACAAAGATGATGAAGGCGGTGGAGCATCTCCCTGATGAGGAAAGGCTGAGGGAGCTGAGTCTGTTTAGCTTGGGAAAAAAAGAGATGGAGAGGTGACCCCATGAATGTTGATAAATACAGAGGGTGGGCATCAGGAGGATGGAGCCAGGCTCTGCTCAGTGCATCCAATGATCAGACAAGGGGCAACGGGTGTGAGCTGGAACAGAGGAGGTTCCACATCAATATGAAGAGGAATTTCTTCCTAGTGAGGGTGACAGAGCACTGGAAAGGGCTGCTCAAAGGGGATTGTGGAGTCTCCTTCTCTGGAGTTGTTTAAAAGCTGCCTGGCCATGTTCCTGTGTGACTGGATCTAAGGGATCCTGCTGTGGCAGGGGGACTGGACGATCTTTCAAGGTCCTTTCAATCCCTAATGTTCTGTGATTCTGTGAGCAGAAAAGTGGTTTCATTAACCTAGAAAAAAAACCTCGCTGTAGAACACAGCGTTTTCCTCTTGATTCATCAGCACAATGATTTGCATCCGCATCCACCTGTTGCTTCTCTCTTAGGTCTAAGGGGATTTATGAGATACACGTCTCTTCTTTGAAGTGTGTTGTGCGTCAGGTTATTGCTTTTTTGAGACATGATTGTCTCAAGTCCTTCTCATAGAGGGATTACTTTGGTCTGCAATATTTAAATATCCATTTAGCAAGCAAAACTAAAGAAAACAAAGCCTGGAGTAGGGAAATTACTGGTCCCAGTGGGAAATTCAGATAGAATACTTCTCAAAACGTTGTTGGAAAAGTCTGCTTTCTGTAGCTGGGGTAATGGCAGTGATGGAAACAGGTTGAATTTGTCATCAAATAGAAGATTTGGTACTTTCATCTTAAAGCCTGTGTTGCAGGTGCTTAGAACTTCTGGAAAACAACGTGGATGTGTTCTGTGTGACTTGGTCAAGGTGGTCCTGCTGTGGCAGGGTGATTGGACTAGATGATCTTTCGAGGTCCCTTCCAATCCCTAATGATTCTGTGATTCTATGAACTGCTTCTGAATGTGATCTGGGAGCCCTGTCTTGGGAAGGTACAGGATTTCCTTTGCTTGTTTTGAGCAGTTAAGAGACAGGCTAGCAATCCCAGCATTTAAAAAGGACAATAATTGATTGAAAGTCCTCTGTGTCTCTGATATATTTCCGACAACTCTCTGCCAGTTCACTATGAATTAAATGGCAACAGAGTGGCTGAAATACGTGAGCACTTATCTAAAAGATGCTTCCTTTGATCAGTCTCAAGAATATTATTCTTAAATAAGATCATCTTAGTGAGAAATCAACACAAATGGATGTAGGAAAAGAAGCTTAAAGGGAAGGTGGTGTTTCTAGTCTTGAAGGCACATATGAGAAAGTCCAGCGCAGAGCCACAAAGATGATGAAGGGGGTGGAACATCACCCTGATGAGGAAAGGCTGAGGAAGCTGGGTCTCTTGAGCCTGATAAAAAGGAGACTGAGGGGTGACCTCATTAATATGGAAAGGGCAGGTGTCAGGAGGATGAAGCCAGGCTCTGCTCAGTGTCATCTAACGACAAGACCAAGGGCACTGGGTGTGAGCTGGAACAGATGAGGTCCCATATCAATATGAGAAGGAAGTTCTTCCCAGTGAGGGTGAGAGCACCCTGGAAGAGACTGCCCAGGAGAGTTGTGGAGTCTCCTTCTCTGGAGACATTTGAAACCTTCCTGGACATGTTCCTCTGTGACTGGATCTAGGGGATCCTGCTGTGGCAGGGGAACTGAACTAGATGATCTTCTGAGGTCCCTTCCAATCCCTAGTAGTCTGTGATATGGACAGAAAGCCCTAATGGTAGAACCTTGGGAAGAGTTAACCTGCTGGAAAACAAATTATGCTGATGGTACTACTCTGCTCTGACACAGCATTATGCATTGCTTGCTGCTCTGTGACTATGTCTGGCATGCAGGAGAAATAACATTTGATGATACTGGCCCAAAATACATTCCTGGTGTACATTCCCCAATTACTTACTGACATTTCTCAGCAGGAGAGTGTAACAGAGAAGTGGTGCAGCAATGAAAAAAGGCTTTCATTAAATCCAATCAAATGTACATCTATTGTCATCCATGTAAATGAGATGAATAAGCCTATGCGGCGACACCCAGGCTCAGTGCAGTGTTAAATACGAACACCAAACATCTCTCTGTAGTCACATCCATTATTTTCAAACTAGTTCTGGTTTTTTAGCTTTTCCCCACCCTGGACACAAACATTTCATTAAGTTAGAGTTCATTGTAAGTGCATCTAAATCAATTTAGGGTATAATTAGAAAGTTAAATGAATACCTGAAAGTAAGATGTTGAAAAATCCACTTTGCAGTTTTGTTTCTAGTAGTCTGCTGCAGACAGTATGAAGTAGTCTTCCACCTCCCTCTTTGGAGAAAGGAGCTGTAGAAAGAACATGGAATGCATTCCCTGGTTCCCTGCGCTGTTCACAGAATCATCCAGGTTGGAAAAGACCCTTGGGTTCAACCATCAACCCTACTCTACAAGTTCACCCCTAAACCAAGTGCCCCAACACCACATCTAAGCGACTTTTAAACACACCCAGAGATGGTGACTCAACCATCCCTAGTGTTGATGGAGGAAGGAGTGGAGTTTGGCCCAGGAGGGAAGTTGTTATTTAAGACCCAGCTGTTATTTATCACTGAGTCAATTATTGAATTGTTGTTGTAGTGTGTTTTTTGTTTAAATTAAGCTTGCTTCCCCAAGTTGAGCCTGTTGCCAGTGATTATCACTGGTGAGTGAGCCCTCTCTGCCATTTGTCTCAACCCCTGAGGCTTTTGGTGTATCTCCTCCTCCACGTTCCACTGGAGTGGACTAGGGCTGAACATTGACTGGTTGCTTTGTTGTTGGCTGGGTGGACTCAGACCATGGAACTACCTCAAGAATAAATAGAGAGAAGAGAATCAGTCCTACCTCTACCCTTGGCAAACTCTCTTGTGTAAGCAGTCTGGCTTTTATCAATATTTATAATATAAGTTGCAACAGAGCAGGACCTTGGCATCCGTTCTTTCCTCTCATAAATGAAGTCTGATTGCATCACAACTTTCAGAAAAAAATATCCATTTCCTAATTAAAACAGCAAACAAGCAGATCTTTCTCCTTTTCCTTCTTGACCTTGTACTCCCCTCCAATCCCCACTTCCTTTCCTCAATCAGGGAGGTAAAACTTACTCCCTGTGAAAACATTTAGGACACAGAAATCAACATGATTAGAGTTTAAGGTCATTCATTAGTGCTGGGTTTGATCTTTATAGCTATTCTGTGTCTCTTTTAAAAGATTTCTGAACTTCTATGTGTTAATCAGTTAATGTGTGGAAGCTTATTAGGAAGGATATTTCAAACCTTCATAAAAACTGCAGAAGGTGGACCAGATGCTTTGGGCAGCCCTGGAGATATGGAAACTACAAAGGTAGATTACACAAAAGTAGGAGACAACACATACACAGAAGTTGAATTTCAATCATTTAATTTCCAGTTGAGTTTATCAGGAATACACATATGCTCTGAAACACAAGTGATGACCCCAGTCCAGCAGAGAACTTAACCATCTGCTTAACTTTGAACGCTGGAGTTGGCACATTGACATTAAAGGCAACATTGAAGTTCTTAGATTTAAACAGATACCTGAGTACCATAAGAACCACAGAACATTAGGGATTTGAAAGGACCTTGAAAGATCATCTAGTCCAATCCCCCTGCCACAGCAGGATCTCCTAGATCTAGTCAAACAGGAACATGGCCAGGCGGGTTTTAAACATTTCCCAAGAAGGAAACTCCACAGCCCCCCTGTGCAGAACCTTCCAGTGCTCTGCCACCCTCACTGGGAAGAAGTTCCTTCTCATTGATGTGGAACCTTATCTACATCAGCTCACACCTGTTGCTTCCTTGACCTATCATTGGATGCCACCGAGCAGAGCCTGATTCCATCCTCCTGACACCCACCCTTTCCATATTGATCAACATTAATGGAGTCACCTGTCAGGCTCCTTTTTTTCCAAGCTAAAGAGACCCAGCCCCCTCAGCCTTTCCTCATCAGGGAGATGTTCCACTGCGTTCATCCTCTGTGGCTCTGCACTGGACTATCTCCAGCAGTTCTGTGTCATTCTGTAGCTGAGATGCCCAGAACTGGACACACTATTCCAGATATGGTCTCAGCAGGGCAGAGTAGAGGGGGAGGAGAACCCCTCTTGATCTACTAACCCTTCCAATCCACCACAGGACATCATTGGCCTTATTTGCCACAAGGGCCCATTGTTGGTTCATGGCCATCCGGCTGTCGACCAGGACCCCCAGGTCCCTTTCTTCTACACTACTCTCCAACAGTTCAGCCCCCAACCTATACTCAGATCTGTCTTAGCTATCGTACAGTTGAGAATGGTGCTGACTTTGTCTTAGAAAATGGGTTTTGACAAACACTGTAGCCCACCAAAAAGCCTTTTTCGCCCGTGTTTAGCCAGAAAACCTACTTGACTGACACTTACTGACTGTGGAAAGACTTTCCCACCTTACTGCTCCATTTCAGCTCAAATTGAACTCTGTCCCTACATTTTTACTCAGCTGGGTAGCAGCTTCTTTTTATTTATTTATTTTCCTGCCTCTTTTCAGAGGTGATTGATGCTCTGAAGAAGGAACACTGAGAAAGGTTATCAACCTGACTGTCAGAACATTAAAAGGTCAAAGAGTTCCCTAGTATGTACCAACCACTTCCAGATTACATGGAATGTTGTAACTGGCCTCTCTCTGCTTTTTCTAATGATTATGTCAAGAACAATAAATAGCACAAACTAAATAACACAGCCTATGCTAAGGAAGGTAAAACTCACAGCTGTGTCACATGTTTTATTAATCCCATCCTATAAATATAGATTTTTTTTCCCCCCTAGCTTTGTATGACTTCATGCTCTTTCACTTTCCGCAGTACTCTTTTTTTCCTCTAGTCTTGTGCAAGTAATTATCACTATAGATCACTATGGACTCTGTCTGCCTTTGAGAAATAGCAATGGTCATATTCTTCACGCTGACACTGTGCTGAGAAATCGCTTCTCTTTTTCCAATGACGATTAAATGCTGCAACATTGCCTGCAAATTAGGTGAGAAACTGTAGAACCACAGAATCAAAGAACATTAGGGATTGGAAGGGACCTTGAAAGATGATCCAGTCTGATCCCCCTGCTACAGCAGGATCCCCTAGATCCAGTCACACAGGAACATGGCCAGGTGGGTTTTAAATATCTCCAGAGAAGGAGACTCC
>JAOXOE010030394.1:0-13140 GCA_028565055.1 Phoeniculus purpureus | reverse complement strand
GGTTGTGGAGTCTCCTTCTCTGGAGACGTTTAAAACCCACCTGGCCATGTTCCTGTGTGACTTGGTCTAGGTGATCCCTGCTCTGGCAGGGGGATTGGACTGGATGATCTTTTGAGGTCCCTTCTATTCCCTAACATTCTGTAATTCTGTAATTTAACTGGGTAATCTATCAGTGATCCCTCTCAGTAGCTACCTCTGACACTGCTGTACAGAGCCACACTGGCATACCAAGATACCTCTGATTACATCCACACTGCTACTCTCATCTTGTTGAATCTGAGGCTGACACCTCATCAAAACCGAGCTCCTCCTCTCTTCTGCTCCCAGACACCAAGCCCCACACATACTTTCATACTGCCAGTCCCCTCTCTCGTCTTGCCCAGTCACTAGTCAGAGGATGTAGAATGAAGCAATGTAGGTGGTAGCTGAACCCAAGTGCAGCACCTGCTCAGTCATTTCCCTGTGGGCAAATGAACACATTCACCTGCTGGGCTGAAGCCCTAACCTTAAGGCAGGCACTTACTAAGCTGTTTAAAGAGTTAATAGCTTAATGTCTTTTAAGACATCTCTATTTATTTATTTATTTTTTTGATAAAATGTGTCGAAACCAAGCAACAGAGTTGGACATTACTGGCTATGGGATGGACAACCAGTTTGCTCTTCAGACAGTAGACAGAGCAGTTGAACATTCACTTGCCTCAGTGCCGGTTTAGGTCACCTGACAGCACATCCAGCTTAAAAGTCCCGAAGAAACAAACTTTAACCACATTTACCTGTCACACATCATCTGCCAACAGAGATCCCAGCAGATGGCAAGGAAGTAGCCTAATAAAACCAGACATATCACGCTGCCTGACCTTGTCTGCTGGCAAGAGGCACATAGGCTGACTGCCTTGAAGCTGCCATCTAATCAATCCGGTAAAACAGGCTCCTTTTATTACCAGTGTTAAGAGTTCAACTTTGCCTTATAACAACACATGGTTGTAAAGCCAGTTCTTCTTCTCACCGCCAGAAAGAAAAGCAAATGAGCAGCAGTGAAGGGTGTGAGCCATCTCTAGCTATGCCAGGCCAGTACACAGTTCTGGCCATGTCCCCAGGGCAGTGGAGGACCACCTATACACAGAGTCTTTCACTTGAAAAGGGGTAACACAGTGGGTCAGTATTGGTTAGGAGACAGTCTACTGCAGAGCACATCCATGGAGAGGGATCTTGGAGTTCTTGTAGACAGTAAGTTCTCCATGGAACAGCACTGTGCTCTTGTTGGCAAAAAGGCCAATAGAATCCTGCGATGGATCAAGAAGAGTGTGTCCAGCAGATCAAGGGAGGTTCTTCTCCCTCTCTACTCTGCCCTAGTGAGGCCACACCTGGAAGACTGTGTCCAGTTCTGGGCTCCCCCATTCAAGAGGGACAGCGATCTGATTGAGAAAGTGCAGCACAGGGCCACGAAGTTGATTAGGGGACTGGAGCACCTGCCTTATGAGGAAAGATTGAGAGACCTGAAACTCCTCAGCTTAGAGAGAAGAAAATTACGAGGGGACTTAATCTTTGTCTGTAAATCCAAGAAGGCTGGGTGTCAAGAAGAAAGACAGTCTCTTTTCACTTGTGCCCTGTGATAGGACAAGGGACAATGGGTGTCAGTTGGAGCACAAGAAGATCCATCTCAATAGGAGGGACAACTTCTTTACTGTAAGGGTGACTGGAATGGGCTGCCCAGGGAGGCTGTAGAGTCTCCTTCTCTGGAGACTTTTCAGACCTATCTGGAGGTGTTTCTCCGTGACTCATCTTAGGTTTTATGATTCTGCTCGAGCAGGGGGGTTGGCCTCAATCACCCCTGGAGGTTTCTTCCAACCCCTAGTGGTCTGAGTATCTGTGTGTAACTGACCCAGGGCTGCAGCCATCCACACAACTGAGGTCACACCTACAATCTGCTTTTGTAGAAAAATTTATAAGGATGAGCATACTGTCTTGGGATTAAAAACAAACTCAACTGAGAGTAGAAGAGATGAAACAAAGTTTGATGTTGAAGTTCACGCATTCTGTTTACAAATGTTTGGGGGATGGGAGGCAGAGGAGAGGAAAAAAGGGTTAAAAACCAAAATCAACTTTTGCCTTTAGTAAACCTAGTCATCAAGAACGAGTGTTGTATACTGGGCAGGCTAAGCAACATGCTGATTGAGAGTCTTCAACCCAGCTTGCTGACACCCAAAAGAAACATTTCAAACCAGTTCTCTTCTAGTGGAAAAGCTCTACTTCATGGGTAATTAAAAAAAAAAGCAAACAAAAATGATCCCAGTGCACAAATGTGCCGCTATTCCCAGTCAGTCAAACATAGCACACACTGGTCAACCAGTAACAGAGTTCACAACTGATAATACTAACTCTTGAGAGTACCAGATTGCAGGGCTCACTTTAGACCTCAATGCACCAGATGGCACAAGCACACTTGTTTATTCCACGGCTTTTTACATGGGTGGTAGCAAGAGGACAGGGGGAAAGGGTTACAGACTTGAAGAGAGGAGATTGAGGTTGGACATGAGGAACGAATTTTCTTCCCATGAGGGTGGTGAGACGCTGGAACAGGTTGCCCCAGGAAGTTGTGGCTGCCCCATTCCTGGAAGTGTTCAAGGCCAGGTTGGATGGGGCCCTGAGTAACCTGCTCTAGTGAAGGTGTCCCTGCCTGTGCAGGGGGGTTAGAACTAGATGATCTTTAAGGTCCCTTCCAACCCTGGCTATTCAGTGATTCTATGATTCAATTAATTAATCTCTGCAGAAGCTACTAGAAAAGCATGTTAACTAACAAAACTCGTTTTAATAAAGGGCCAGAGTCCTCCCTCACAACCTAATGAGAACAGGTAACACATTTCCTTCATTTAAAAATTAAATTAATTTAAAAAGATAACTCCTCTACCAGCGTTTTGCTCAAAGAGAACGGGTTGTTTGTTGGGTTTTTTTGACAGATATTATATATATTGTGTTTTCAGAATCAAGAATGACACAAATAACAGTGAGTTATACTCCTGATTAATTACTTTTATTACTAAGTCTGTTTATAATATAACCACATCATATTCCAGTGATTCACGCTGTCTGATTACCACAAAACCTTTGATAGCTCACAAGTCAGATATATCTCGTTAGAAACCAAGCAAAGGCAGATAAGTGATACCTACTGCAAAGCCAAACACACTGCTACCCCAGGATCTAAAGCTAATATACTCAGCTCAATATAAATGACCATGTAATGAGTATGGTTTACCAATTTACCACAGATTTTATGGTTTACCAATTTACCACAGATTTTAAACCACTCTCTAATTGTGGTCTTCTGGTCAGATTGATAACAGGAAATAATTAAGTTTATATTACAGAACACTGTTAAAATGTGCTTCCACCACATCAGACTGAAAGAATTTCACAATTAATAGGAGAAAAAAATAATCCCCCAAAGAGAGAGGCAGGAATGTGTTCCAGCAGCCAGGCTCCGATGAAAACCTGGACCAGGGCTTCCAGAGGTTTTCCTCTACACTTGGGTAACAAAACAAGCAGCCCTTGGAAACGGGCAACAAACTTTTTCCTACAATGAACAGTGAAACACTTGGATGATAAAGAACAGAGTCTCTCAGCTTCACTGGAGTGGTTAGAAATAACAGTGTAAATTCACCTTCAAGTTACGTAATACATTGATAGGATTAGGGGGAAAAGGTACTCAAAGCACTGCACTTGTGCTTAAGCATTTACCAAAGGTGGTACAGAGTAAAATCACAACATAGCCTTCCCTTACTATTAAGCACATAGGTAGTTTCACTGCAAGATGTCAAAGATCCTACACAAAGTACCTGTCAATAGCCAGTGGGGCAATTACAGTAATTTACCAGAAACACATGCTATTGTTCCAGCTGTCTGTTAGCATTAAACTGTCACATAGGTGTTTCCTTCACGCTTGGAAGATCCATGACGCAAGCCTGTGCACTGAGCTGCAATGAAGTAGGATGCTTCCTATTCATTCCAGGGAGCTACCACCCCATGATACACAAAATGCATAGGCTAGAAGCAGAATGTTCTTAGTCACAGAACCATAGAATAGTCACAATCGGAAAGGACCTCCAGGATCATCAAGTCCAGTCCTTGGCCCAACAGTTCCCTAAACCGTAGACCATGGACTCAAGTGCTCTAGCTACTCAGTTTACTCAGATACTGTGGCACCCAAAACTTGACCCAGTACTCAAGGTGTGGTCTCACGAGTGCAGAGTACAGGGGCACCATCTCCTCCCTACTCCTACTGGTTATTCTATTCCTGAACCAGGCTAGGATGCCATTGGCCTTCTGGCCACCTGGGCACCCTGCTGGCTCCTGTTCAGCCAAGTGTCAACCAACACCTCCAGGTCCCTCTCTGCCAGGCAGCTCTCCAGCCACTCTTCCCCTAGCCTGTAGCTGCTGGGGGTTGTTGTGACCGAAGTGTGTGACCTGGCACTTGGCTTTGTTAAACCTCATCCCATTGGCCTCAGCCCATTGCTCCAGCCTGTCCAAACCCGTCTGCAGTGCCTAATTAAGGGCTTCCTAATTGAATAGTAATGGCACACTCACATGAACCATCAATTATTTGGTAGCTTTGGTCCAAAATACCACATACAGGACAGAATGAATGAAAAGTTTAAATACTTATCTGAAAAATAATGGTTATATCTGCTCAGAAAAATGCATAAGACAAAAGAAATCCATCATTAAACACTGAGTCACTTCCTAGCTGCAGAAAAACTGTGCTCCCCTTAATCCTAGACTCTTATCTGCTCCCAGGTGCCAAATCACCAGCTTCATTCAGATAGGTATCTTTTTCTGCAGGTGTGTGTTTTCAATATGAATAGGAAGCTTACATTATCCAACGCTAGAGAGTAAACTCAAAATCCACAGAATTTAACGCCCAGAAAGCCACAATTAATACAGCTGCTGTACTGCAAGAGTATCGCTGAGCAGCTCTGAAATCTGCCAGGTATTTCTGGTCTCTCGCCGTGTCAGTAGTGTGCCCTGACTGGTGCAGTTCCACAGAATTTCCTTTGGCTTATGAAACTTTCTGGCGGCTACTTCAAAGAACAACTCTAGCTGCTAAAGTCAAACCAATCTGCAAATGAGAAGAATCAGTTGTTGAAGGTTGTTTTTTTTTTTTTTTTACTAAAAAACCCTTCACTATGGCTCCAAATTCAACCTCACACACACACTTGTGTGCAGAATCAGACTGTTACAGGTTCATAGACTCATAGAATCATTCAGGTTGGAAAAGACCTTTGGGACCACCTAGTCCAGCCACCAACCCTACTCTACAAGTTCATTCCTAAACCAGATCCCCCACCATTACATCTAAGTGACTTCTAAACACATCCAGGGATAGGGACTCAACCCCTACCCTAAGCAGCCCATTCCAGTGCCTGACCACTCTCTCTGGGAAGAATTTCTTCCTGATGTCCAGTCTAACCATCCCCTGTTGGAGCTTGAAGCCCTTGCCTATGGTTCTGTCGCTAATTACCTGTGAGCAGAGACCAGCACCAACAGCTCTTGAAAGATCATCTAAGTCCAATTCCCTGATCAGAGCAGGGACTCCTGTTAATTTAAAATCCACGAAGTACAGTATTACAAGAACTTTCATAAATGAAGGGCTGCCTGATATTTACTTACAAATCTAATTTTGTCAGTGACCCCCCAAACTGCTTAATACTTCTGGAGTAAAATCCCTCCCACCAATTGTTCCAAACAATTATAAATTACAAAATAATTTTCTAATTACATCACTGGTTTTCAAAACTGTTAACAAACAACAGGCACAGCCCAACAGGATGAAGGTCAAGGACAGGGTCCTACACTTTGGTCACAATAATGCCCTGCAGCTACAGGCTGGGAGACGAGTGGCTGCAGAGCAGCCCGGCAGAGAGGAACCTGGCAGTACTGGGTGACAATCGGCTGAACAGAGCCAGCAAGGTGCCCAGATGGCCCAGCAGGCAAATGGCATCCTGGCTTGGATCAGGAATAGAGTGGCCAGCAGGACTAGGAATGTCATTCTCCCCCTGTACTGGGCACTGGGGAGGCCTCTCCTCGAGTACTGGGGGCAGTGCTTGGCCACTCACTTCAAGAATGAGATTGAGGGACTGAAACAGGGTCAGAGTTGCAACGAGGCCGGGGAAGGGAGTGCAGAGAAAGGCTAATGAGGAAAGGCTGAGGGAGCTGGGGGTGTTTAGCCTGGAGGAGACTCAGGGGGGGATCTCCTCCCCCCTGAAGGGCGGTTGTAGACAGGTGGGGGTTAGGCAACCAGTGCCAGGATGAGAGGGCAGGGCCTGAAGCTGCCAGGGAAGGGTTAAGTTGGAAGCCCTTTCTCACAGAAAGGGTGATCAGAGCCTGGAATGGACTGCCCAGGACAGTGGTGGAGTCCCCATCCCTGGAGGTATTGAAGGACAGACTGGCTGTAGCTCTTAGTGTCCTGGTCTGGCTGATGGGGTGATGTTAGGTTCTAGGCTGGGCTGGATGAGCTCAGAGGGCTTTTCCAGCCTCAGTAATTCTGTGATTCTCTCATCATTCAAGTTAACAGAAAGATGGTGCTAATAAATGATTGGTTCATGAAGAACCAAGATTTAAAATTGAGTTAGGCATATGTAAGGGTGGAAATCTTAATCAAATGGCAGTAGTCTAGAGAGCACCGTGCACAGGAATGAGCTATCTGACTTTACACATTTTATCTCCTTCAAGCCTTCTGATCATTAACAAAATCCATTGACACACTTGCCCCAAATCTAAGAAGCCAGAGACATGACAGATCTTTGAACTATGTTATAATATAGACTTGACCCACACCGTAGGCCAGGATAGTCACCAGAATTTTTATAATTATTTACTCAATAATTACAGATAAGAAGTACATGGAAAAATACCAAACTGTCCCATCCTAAAACAACCACTGAGGGAAAATTAGGACAACTTGTGCTCCCTGGATTGTTCAAAGGTGCCTTGCTCTGCTGTCGTAAACACAGACTAACACATTTTGGAATAACTATGTGAAGATAAGGTGTGGTTCCTTATCTTCATGTGCTAGCTGATCTTCAGCTTGACCAAAGTACACCCTGTGCTATCTACAACCTTGAGATTTTTAACGTGTTATTTAGAACATTAGCAACTCAATCAAGAAGTTATAGAATCACAGAACATTGGAGGGACCTTGAAAGATCATCTAGTCCAATCCCCCTGCCACAGCAGGACCACCTAGACGAAGTCACACAGGAACATATCCAGGCAGGTTTTAAAAATCTCCAGAGGAGGAGACTCCACAACTCCCCTGGGTAGCCCATTCCAGTGCTCTGTCACCCTCACTAGGAATAAGTTCCTTCTCAGATTGATGTGGAACTTCCTTTGTGCCAGCTTACACCCCTTGCCCCTTGTTCTATTACCGTCTTCCAGACAAATCACTAGCATGAAAGCACCCACAGCAATCAAAAAACCCTCACATGTGCTTAACTTCAGGTACATGTCCAAGTTTGCCTGCAATGAAAAGCTGTGCCCCTACCTGTATACCACAGCTCAACAAGTGCAATCCTTTCCCACCTGCACAGAAGTATGAAAAAAAAAAAAACGCAGAACACTTCTGAGATTCCAAAAAGCATTTTATACTGATGCAAATGTAGAAATAGAAGCCAACCACACACACATCTAATACAGAACGGTGAGGGTTGGAAAGGACCTTAAAGATCATCTAGTTCCAGTCTCCCTGTAAAGACAGGGACACCTTCACTAGATCAGGTTACTCAGGGCCTCAGCCAACCCAACCTTCAACATTACCAGAGATGGGGCAGCCATAACTGTCTTGGGCAACCTGTTCCAGCATCTCAGCACACTCACAGCAAAGAATTAGTTCCTCATGTCTAACCTCAATCTCCCCTCTTCAACTCTGGAATCCTTTCCTCTTGTCTGCTCGCTACGCACTCATGTCAAAAGCCCTACCCCAGCTTTGTTATAACCCCCTTCAGAGCCTGGAAAGCTGCTAGAAAGTCACCTGGGAGCTTCCACTTCTCCAGGCTGAACAACCCCACTTTGCTCAGCCTGTCCTCACAGGGGAGGTGCTCCAGCCCTATGATCATTGCAGTTGTTCTCCTCTGGACACCTTCCAGGAGCTTTAAATCTTTCTTATGTTGGGAGCTCCAGAACTGGACATAGGTGGGATGAAAAAATTACATTTTTGAAAATCCTCAACAAAAGCCAGTAAAAGGCCTGTCTAACCCCTAGGAGATGCCCAGTGCTGAGCAACAGGATCCACATCCACACAGCTGTGGGCAAAATAGCAGAAGCACTATGCTGCAGTAGAAAAGCCCATGAACATCCAAGTCCCAGCTCAGACTCCCAGCCTTGATTCAGAGAGTATGTCATTCCACAGAGAGTAACTTTATTACACAGCTTGCCAGGGAAAAAGCTGTGGTTACTCATCACAGTTTGGTGTTAGGAACTGGTTGCTTTCCATAACACTATGCACACCAGATTAAAATCTGTCTGGGGTGGAGAGAGAGGACAGCGGGATACCAATGAACAAGATGTCAAATCAAAACCACTTTGGTGCTTCCAAGTGCAAACAAAACAATAGTTGACTCAGCAGTGAAATACTTCTCTGCTGATTTCAGTCACTTACAACTGGTTTTTCTCCAAAGCTATTTTTTAAAGTCTTAAGTTAAAGAAAAAAAGGGTTAACAGTGTAAATAATAACTTACTTAAAAGGAGGTTTTTGCTTCTTACTATACAGAATGTGAAAAGGTAGCTTCACTCCATGCACACAGCGTGTTTTGTTAGGTATTTAAAACATTATGTTGAGCCATTCAGGCTTGGTTAGGGCTACCAGCATCTGTCAGAACCACTAAAACTCAAGCTGCTGCCAAACCACTGCAACTGCATTTGCCAGCTGTAAAGGTTGAAGCTTTTCATGATTTCACACCAATCCTACCACTTCTTCTGTTTCAGGAAACTAAAGGAATAAGTGAAGCTTACTACTTCGAAACTGCTTGATAGGTTAGGTCTGTATTACATTGCAATAAAATCATAGGCTTGCTCAGGTTGGAATGGAACTCTGAGATGTCTCCTCCAACCCCCTGCCATGGGCAGTGATGCTCCTCAAGCAGACTTGGTTGCTTAAGGCCTAATCCAACCTGGCATTGAACACCTCCAGGGAGGAGGCAGCCACAACCTCTCCAGGCAATCAATTCCACAGTCTCTCCACCCTTGTACCGAAGAACTTCTTCCTAAGATCTAGTCTGAACCTCCTCTCCTTCAGTTCCAAACCATTTCCCCTTGTCCTATCTAGATCCCCTTGGGAAAAGCCCCTCTTCAGCATTCCTGTAGGTTCCCTTCAGGTACTGAAGACAGCTACAGGGTTCCTTCTGGAGTCTTCTCTTCCCTGGGCTGAACAATGCCAGCTCCCTCAGCCTGTCCTCACAGAGCAAAGCAGACTTAAAATCACTTTCCTTACATCCAGTTTTCTTCTTCTTGCAGAGAACTTAAAAATACCTTGATTCTGTTTTCCTTGAGTGATGAAAAATCCCTCAGACCCCTTGTAAAACTTTACTGCGTCCTATGATAACAAATACCTACAGGTTTAAATTAAGGAGGGGCTTTGGCCCCTTTTCATTTCTGTGAACAGCACTAACTCTCAGCGGGGAAGTTCTAAAAAGAAAAACAAGAGACCTCTATGACTGGTAAGTTACTACCTTAGTACTCCGCAGTAGTGTCTAGGAATAGTTACCTAACAAACCTGAGAGCACACAGGCTGCTAGCAGGGAGTTGGGAAGATAGAAGTTGGTTGTCAGTAAAGATAATAGGATGTGGATGGTAATGATGAGGGTTATTACATTACCTCTTGAAACTTTCTGAACTGGTTAGTAAAGCAAGTACGCAGTGTGCTGCTCGGGCTGGATTTCTATCCCATGATGTGAGGAAGAGTTTCTGTTTCACTTCCGGAAAGGCAACACCTTTTAGAAAGCTCCAAATTCCTTCTGTTAGAAATGGGATTATGATCGCTTAGCTGGAAGAGCTCTGGTCAATCCCAGATTCAGCAGGGTGTTCAGTCATACTTCAAAGCTTGGGACACACTCTCCCCAACATGTTCTGCTCTGAGTGCTTGTCTGAAGCCTAAACTTGCCAAGAACCGATGAAACTACAGCCAGTATGGCAGATGAGCACGTGCCTGTCCCACGTGCAAACTTTGCTGTTTCATGCGATTGCCATTTTGTCTGTAAAACTGCATCACTTGTCCATAGTTCTCTAATCTTCATACTGAAGAGATTTGCAGAAGTTTAACAGGGGGAAACCTAAGGAACTTCTTCACGGTGAAGGTGACATTGGAAGGGGCTGCCCAGAGGGGTTGTGGAGTCTCCTATGGAGACATTTAAAACCCACCTGGATATGTTCCTGAGCAACTTGGTCTAGGTGGTCCTGCTGTGGCAGGGGGATTGGACTGGATGATCTTTTGAGGTCCCTTCCAATCCTTAGTGTACTGTGATTCACAGAAACCAAGCCAGTCAGATTAGCCCGATCCTAATGAATTTCACCTAAATCAGAGACAACCAGGATAATGTGTTTGTTTCAAACTAAGGGGCCTGCAGAGATTCACTGCATCCCTTACACAGTCATATGCTTTCCAGATAAATCAGCGGTGAAGATTCCTGGACAGAAGACCTGCGTTTGCTAAAAGAAAAGGTGATGTAACGGGATGAAAACTCATGCTGAAATGAGACAAGACCCTGTGAGAAGGCCCTCAAAGCACAGAAGTGCACCGGCCAAAGCTACAGCAACAAGAGTCACTGAGGGAACTGGGGTTATTTTGTCTAGAGAAGAGGAGGCTGAGAGGAGACCTTATTGTTCTCTACAGCCACCTGAAAGGATATTGTAGTGAGGTTGGTGCTGGTCTCCCAAATGACTAAGGATTGGATGAGGGGAAATGGTCTCAAGTTGTGTCAGAGGAGGTTTAGATTGGATGTTACAAAGAAGTTCTTTCCTGAGAGAGTGGTTGGGCATTGGAACAGGCTGCCCAGGAAGGTAGTACAGTCACAATCCCTGGAGGTATTTAAAAAACAAGTAGCTAGAGCACTTGAGGCCATGGTCTAGGGCTTAGGGAGCTGTTGGGCTGAGGGCTGAACTTGATGATCCTGGAGGTCCTGTCCAGTCAGGATGATTCTGTGATTCTACGATCTCACAGAAGAGTGAAAAGCCAGATGCATCTCTGACTGTATCCTATCCAACTTTTTTCCTGGAAAATAATTTAAAAATACCTCCCATCCTACTGAGGGGTGCCAGATGGAGAACAAGTATTCCAAATGTATGCCCACAGCCCAGATTTGCTTGCATTTCTCCAATTTGCAAGCCAGGTCCATGAGAAACTCAGCAGCTGAATGGCACTGCATGGCAGTGCATCGAGCACCTACGAGGTTTTAAAGTTTCCATTGAATCCAGATGTTAGCACTACTCATGTGCAATGTTTAGAAATGTACCACAACCACTAGCGGATAGACATGACCAGCCTTCAGCATCACAATGACTTCAGCACAGCTTAAGCCAACTGCACTATCCAAGGAAGGATCAGCATTTTCCTGAGGGAGAAGGCTCTTGAGCATTTTGAATAAGGTTTGGCAGCAGGAACTAAAACTGAGATGTGAAACAGTTTTACAAAGCAGGCTACTGGAGAATGCTTCCTATAGTACCTGATCTCTCAGCATCTCCGTGTCATCTAATGACAGGACAAGGGGCAATGGATGTGAGCTGGAATACAGGAGGTTCCACATCAGTATGAGAAGGAACTTCGTCCCAGTGTGGGTGACAGAGCCCTGGAAGGGCCTGTCCTGTGGGGTTGTGGAGTCTCCTTCTCTGGAGACATTTAAAACCTGCCTGTATATGTTCCTGTGTGACTTGGTCTAGACAATCCTGCTGTGGCAGGGAGTTTGGACTAGATGATCTTTTGAGGTCCCTTCCAATCCCTGATGTTGTGATTCTGTCATTTTCCATGCAGGGGTATGAAAAGAGGAAAGAAAAGGGATACAAAGTCCCCTACAGGACATGTGACTGAGTTTCATATTACAATGCTAATAAGAAAAATAACAACTCTGAGAGCCTCAGTGCTTGATGACATGAGGGTAAGAGGAGATTAAATAAATTATCTCAAGGTAAATCAGGATGGAACTTGCAGCACATCTGTTACTCCACTCCAGTTGTCTCTGTGCCTGCTCTTTCCCCTCAGCAAACACTCCAACAAAAGAGTAACTTCCCTACCACTCATTCACTCTCGTAATGAAGTAAGACGGTGAATACCTTCTGGTTTTTAAGCCTTGATAACTAGAAAACACTACAGTAAATGAAAACCATCCAAAACAAAACTATGGGGAGAGTGTTTCTCACAAGTAATAAGTGATAGGAGAAGAGGAAATGGCCTCAGATTGTACCAGGGGAGGTTTAGGTTGGTCATGCGGAATAAATTCTTTATTGAAAGAATTGGAAAAGGCTACCCAGGGAGGGATCGAATCACCATCCCTGGATGTTTTTAAAAGCCATGTAGCTCTGGAGCTGAGGGCCAGGTTCAGCAGTGGGCTTGCGGCAGTTGGATTAATGGTTGGACTCAATGATCTTAAAGGTCTTTTCCAACATAAGTAAGTCTAAGATTCTATGATATTGGCATTTCTGCACTGCTTGGACTAAGTTGCCTAAACCCTGTCTGTCCTGTCAGCTCAAGGGTCAGAACTACTTGTTGATTTGCAGATGACACCAAGTTAGGTGGGAGTGTTCATCTGCAAGAGGGTAGGGAAGCTCTTCAGAGACACTTCAATAGATTGGAGCAATGGGACAATGTTAATAGCAGGAGCTTCAATAAGGCCAAGTGCCAGGTCCTGCACTTAGGCCACAACAACCCCCTGCAATGCTACAGGCTTGGGGAGGTGTGGCTGGAGAGCCATCTGGCAGACAGGGACCTAGGGGTTCTAACTGACAGGAAGATGAATATGAGCCAGCAGTGTGCCCAGGTGGCCAAGAAGGCCAGTGGCATTCTGGTTTATATTAGAAATAGTGTGGCCAGCAGGAGTAGGGAGGTTATCGTCCCCCTGTATTCGGCACTGGTGAGGCCACATCTTGAGTATTGTGTCC
>JAOXOE010030393.1:0-13140 GCA_028565055.1 Phoeniculus purpureus | reverse complement strand
GACCACACACAGCACGGTGGAAGCCACATGGGGTTCATGGAGCACCTGGGCTCTTCAGAGAACAAACCCCAAACTAGCAAAAGGGCTCTTTAACATCTCTGTCAGCGACAGGGCCACTTCCCACTCGAGGGTGGCCACAGGGCCCATCGCTGCGCTGACTTCCCTGGCATCACCTACTGGATGGATGGGGTGCACAGGATGGTGACACAGGTTGATGCTGGAATGATGTCGCTGCCAGCCACAATCTGCGAGCGTTTCTCTGTCCGGCAGCTCCTGAGGACAACCGCTGGCTCTGTGGGGACTTGCTCGGTCAGGCGTGCTCGTGTCGGCTGCGAGCTAGGAGGGCTGAAGCTCTTTCCTGTTTCACAGGAGACTCCATTCAGCCTGGCCGGGCCTGGCAGATGCTGTGCTGGGAGCTACCTTGGCAGCTCTCTTTCTCCTGTGGCCCGCGCCACCACCACAGGACTTGGGAAATGCTCTGCTGGGGAAAAGGTCCAGGGCTGGAGCTGGCTCTTCAGCTGGGGCCAGCTGCTTCCCCAGCAGCGCGGTCCCTGCAGACACGTGCGGCTGGGGCCCTTCTCCTCGCAGGCAGGGGCCAGGCTTATCCACAAGGTGAGAAGGAAGGCAATCTTCCCTCTGCATTTGCCTTCCTTTGCCAACGGCTGAGGCAGCAGAGCCTTGTCGGCCATTGCCTCTCTGTCTTCAGCCCTCGGGCAGCTTCCAAAGAAATGAAGGACTCAGAAAGCAAAAACAACACTATCACTCTTTACTCCTTGACCGCCTGGCTTGCTCTCCCTCCACCAGGATGGCGGTCCCTGCTTTATTTATCCCTCCTCCTCGGTCTTGCAGAACAAGGCTCGAGCTGTTCTGGTGGTTTCCGAGCGGCTGCTGGTCCCAGTTGCTTCTTTTCAAGAGGCGATCAGCACAGCCAGGCTGTAGAGGGGCACGGCTGACGCCAGAAACGGATGCTGCCCAAACGAAAGAAAAGAAATGACCCGTTACTGTCCAAAGCCCGTCACCCACAGGTTCCATCCATGCCAGCAGTACGCACAAAAAGGACTGACGGGACCACCTGCCCCTGCGTCTTCATGGCCGACATCTTGGGAGAGCAGGCAAACGTGGCCCATCATCCCATTCACCCAGCCTTCAAGGGCTCCTTAGCCTTAGGCTGGCATTTCTGCCCTGCCAGCACTCTGCGAGTGCTGCTCTCGGTCACAGGGCCTTGCTCCCTTCAGGAACCTCCAAACACTGGCTTGGCTTCCTGCTCTCTAAGGACAGGGGCTCTTGCAGCTGTCCAAAGACATGAGGGCCACAAGCTGCTCCTCAGGGGTCTCCACCTCCAAGAGCTCTCTGAGATGTCCAGCCCAGGAGCACTTAGGCCCAGCATGTGTTGTACTCAACAGCTTGGACGGGGCTCTGAGCGACCTGCTCGAGCTGAACACGGGGGTTGCGCTGCGTGAGCTTTAATGGTCCCTGCCCACCCGTAGCCTTCTGCGACTCTCCTTAGCGTTCATTTGGAAGGCACTAAGGCGGCAGACTAATAGCACGGGGGTTCCACCTGATGCTTTTGAGTTTAGCTGAAGAGGGCAGCCATTGCAGCCACTTCCCATCTTACCCGCAGAAGCTCCTGGGAAGACCATCGCCTCTCCACCTCTACCTCCAGGCAGCAGCGGAGAAAGTCCCGCAACAGTGCGGACCACTGCCTGGGCTCCTGCAACTTGGGTGTCCCTCTGCTCAAGATCAGCTCCCGTGCCTGGACAGAAAGGAAACACATGACTCCCTGTCTCTTTCCTATCAGCTCCCAGCCAGGAGCCTTCATCCTCACAGACATTCCCCCACTACCACACGCTTCGTTGGGATAGCAACTGGTCATTTGTCTGGATGCAACTAGGATCAAACGCGACTCTTCTTCCAAACACTAAGAATCCATTTGCTTCCCACAAGCAGCTGTGCTCAAACACGATTGGGGAAGGGTGTTTGGTCAGCACTACCCAGGGCATTCCCATAACCAGGGACCCTTCCTCAAAGACTCAGCTAGGCAGTCGGCACCGAGCTGCGTCTCAAACAACTTTGCTGCCCGCAGATGCCCCTTCAGGCTGAGGGCATTTGGCCTCACAGCAGACAAAACACAGAGGGACACACGAGGAAGACAGTGGTGTCTGACTGCAGCTTACCTTGCCTGGACTCTCATCATCGTAAGGAGGCCATCCCTCTATCATTTCAATTGCCGTGATCCCCAGGGCCCAGATGTCCACCTTGGGGCCGTAGCATGCTCCCCTCAACAATTCTGGGGCCATCCAGTGAACAGTGCCCACCACATCCCTCAGAGTACTCTGGCCAGGGGGCATTACCACAGATAGGCCAAAATCACCTGAGGACAAAAAGCACGCTTGTTAGAGCCAGCCCGAAGCATGAAAGCAAGCTGAAGCAAGCCCCACTCCACGCCTGAGCAGGCACCGCTTGCAAAGTGGCGGGCAGCCAAAAGCAGCCCCACGCCACGCGCCTGACCCACAACACCTACTCAGTTTGACGGAGCCGTCTGCGCCCAGCAGAACGTTCAGGCTTTTGATATCTCGGTGGACCACACGGTGTGAATGCAGGAAATCCACCGCTTGCAGGCACTGGCACAGGGTGAAAAAGAAGCAGGAGGATAGGAATTAATCACTTGATTTCATCACACAAGACAGGAGGAAATGGCTCTAAAACGGCTCCTTCCTAAAGGAATTGTGTGTAGCTGCAGAAGATGGTGCCGTCAGGGGGAAGGAAGAGCTGGCTGCTCCAACGCCTGCAGAGGAAGAACCTTCTCAAGGAAGCCCTCCCTGTCAGCTTTTGCTTTAGCTGATTGCTACACACTGTGCCCTGAAATCGCAGGCAGAGGCACTGCTGCCGCAGGGGCACCTGCTACCTCCAGCCGCACCACAAGCTGGAGCCTGCCCAAGCACAAAACCTCCCTCCCTTGGCTAGGAAGCGGCTGGCTTTGGGGCTGGCAGGCTACACGACAAACCTTTTCTTCTTGGGCTCAACGGCACGCTTGGAAAGAGCTGCAAGGTGCTCACGTTCCCAGCACCTGCAGACAAGCACCATCTTGGCCAAGCGATGCCAAGCACAGGCGCGATCCCTTACCTCCCGACAGACGGCTGCTGTCTCTCCTTCACCCAGAAGGGTCTTCTCAAGAAGACTGGTTAGGGAGCCTCCAGACAAGTACTCCATCACGATCCAGAGCTCCTTGCCGACCAGGTAGCTGGAAGAAGACAACAAGGCATCGAGGCAAAGCTCAATCACCTTATCAAACAGACTGGAGGCTGCTGTTTCACTAAGATCAGCCTCGTGCAGGTTTTTCAACAGCAGTCTTCAAATTACACAGGCCACGACAGATCAACGCCTCTTCTCCCTGGTGCCAAGGGACAGCAGCACAGGAGCAAGTGCTTGCATGCTGCGCCAGGGTGCGCTTAGGCCGCACGTTAGGAGGAATGGCTTCACCAAAAGGGCTATCAAACAGTGCAACAGCCTGCCCTGGGCGGCGGTGCACTTGCCACCCCTGGAGGCATTGAGAAGCCACTGAGAGGTACTGCTGAGGGGCGTGGCTTAGGGCTTAGGGGAGCCTGGCACTGCTGGGCTGGAGCCTGCACTGGAAGGTCATCCACACACTCTCTACGGATGCTTTGCAACCTTTGCCTTGCAGGGTGTCAGCAAACACTCCTGAGATGATACAGAACTACTTACCTGTCTAAATAGTTCACAATAGCTGGGCTAGTGCTCAGCCTCATCACCGTGACTTCATTAATCAGGAACGATGGCCTGGTCTCGTGGACTTTGATTTTCTTGATGGCCACCTAAAACGGCATTGAAAGCCAGGAACATGAGCAGCGTGTGGGGCGAGAGCCGCACAAACACCCACGGACATTACTAGGCAATTGCCGGCTGAACACATCACTCACGCGACACCAAAAAGCCACACTCCCAGCACTTCCTAACTTTATCGGGTGAGGTTTTGCAATTCGACATTAAAGAGGGATTCTGTCCAGTGCACAGAACCGTGCTGCCCTTCAGCCCTGCCCCTGAGTACCCACCAAATCCGCTGGCACGGCTGACGCTTACCTGCTGTCCTGTGGCCACCTCGGTCGCCAGGAAAACACTGCCAAAGCCCCTGCAAACAAAACAGCAGCAAAGCAATGAGAGACGCCTAGTCCCAGCGAGGACTGAAAGCAAGCTCAGACAGGAGCTCTCTGCTGCCCGTCGCCTTTAGCAAACACCTCCGGCCATCCACCCCTCAGCCAGCAGCCCAGCAGCCCTCTGCCACTGCACAAGCTGTGGCCCGGAGCTGCCTGGAAGTCACGCTGATTGCACTTACCCTTGGCCAATGCCATCAAAGCCGGAGTATTTCTCCTCGGGGTGGCCTACACTCACAACGCTCCCTGAAAGAAACCAAACGACACATGCTCACTTCATCATGGAGCTACCACCTTCCAGCGGATCAGAAATGCTGCCCTGCTGGCTGGGGCTGGGAGCCGCTTGCGGTCACGTGGCGGACAGCAACCGCACAGCAGCAAGCGTAAGAGCAACCACAGACTGCTCTCTCGGGCAAGAAACACACGAGACGTACCCAGTTTCTCACGCAGCTCCAACTCTCTCGGGGACAGCACGCGCTGCTCGCTGCAGATCTGGAACAAGACATGGCTTGCTGTCACAAAGGGGCCCTGCACAGCTGCCCCGCACACCCTACTTCAGACGCAAATCCAAAGGAAGATGCTCTCTGCCACACCCAGGGCTCTCCAAACATTTGGCTTTGCTGCCCACTTCTCCAACGGAACGAGCACCAAGAAAAGGGCAGCTTCACACAAGCTCACAGCCAGCCCCCTTTGCAATTGGCATCCCTCTTTGGACAGGTGACTGAAACAACCAACTGACTGTGTTGCAAGGGCACACACACTGCTAGATCTGCCCAGCGCCCCACAGCCTGCCTCCCTGATGCTCGTGTGGACAAAGCACACGGCAGCATTAGAAGACACAAGTGCTGCCTCTTACCTGATACTAAGATCAGGTCACAGTCCCTATTGGAATCAGATGGGCTCCAGCCCCTTGATCATCCTTTGCCTTTCAATTATCTCAGTGATTTCAGTGGAATACACTGGCCCACAGTTCTATCACTTTGTGTGCACTTCAGTCTTCTTGGGACTTGAACTTGTACTGGGTTTCCTGTACAGGTTGTTTTTGCCTCTTCACATCAACCCCATGCAAGGCAAGGTCACTGCTAACGCTAAACTTGTTCCATAACCATCCTCCACAGGCTGGGTAGCCCTCCACCCCCATTTCAGCAAAGCAGCAAGAAGGTATGAGTTGCTCATAGCGAAGACTGTGCTGCAGCACGGACTCGGGTTAATGTTTCTCCCGAGTTCCTCCGTTCACGTGACACAGGAGATGTGGTACAGGCCTTGAACCTCTCAACTCTCTCTCTGCCACCAGGTGGACTGTTTCCTCGTTAAAAGTTGAAAAGCAACGCTGTAAAGACAGAGAAGATCTAAAAATAGCTTAATGTTTTTAAAAGCTTGTAAAACATTCACGTTTCTGACTCCGTTCCCCCACTTGACCGTGGGCTACTTGCAGCAGGGCTATGCCCCTCCCAACCGCGGCGGCGGCACTCGAACGCCAGATCACGGGGTCTGAGGGGGGGCGGTCTGCCCGGCCGCATGCGCGGCGCCGGAACTCGAACCCGCCGTCTCGCCGGCTTTGCTCATGCGCATGCGCCGCACCGCCCAACAGGAGGCGGAAGTGGCCACAGGCGCGGCTGCCTATCTTGGAGATGCTACTGCTGCTGGAGAAACTTGCGCCGGGCCGGGCTCCCGAGGTGGGCTCGGGGGTGGGGGAAGGAGCCGCGGCAGCTCTGCGTTAAGTCGAAGCCTCCGGGCGCAACTTGCTAGGCTGGGTGGCTCTGGCGGTGTCCAGGAACGGCTCTGGGGTACAGGTGATGCCGGAGGGCAGCTCTGGGGCACCTGAGGAGGTTTCTGGGCTTCCCCAAAACGCCCGACTGCTGTTTGTTGGGGAATGGGACGTAGCCGGAGCTCTTTGCTCTGGTACCCAGAGGTCTTCTCTGGAACAGCTGCTGTAGTTTCCGCTGGTAGGATCGGCCTCACCGCGGTGCTCAAAGCATCACAGACTGGGTTGCGTTGGAAGGGACTTAAGAGATCATCCAGTTCCAACCATGGGCAGCGACACCTCACCAGACCAGGTTGCCCAGGACCCTTATCCAGCCTGGCCTTGGACACTTCCAGGGGTGATGGAGCAGCCACAACCTCTTAGGGCAGCCTGTTCCAAATGAAACTTTTCCCACTATTGAAAAATTGCTGTAGCAAGGCAAGGAGCTAGGCTTGTAGAAGAGCCTTGGTGCAAGAGGACGGTGGTTTGGGGGAATAGAGAGATGCACAGGTTTGGAGCTGAGCTGAGTTGTGCTTTGTATCCAGACAACCCTAGTGCATGGATGACTGATGCCCTTTGGTGTGGCAGCTCTGCATTAGCATCATATATGGGCTATAGGCACACAAAGGTCCAAACGTTTGTCCGGAGTGAATCTGAATTACATTATATTTGTGGCTAGTGCTTGTGAATTGTCTTGGAAGCAGAAGGGAGAGTGATTCATATTCAGGTACCTCTTTGTGATATTTCAGGATGGTGCATGGGCTGCACTCAGAGCACATCCCCCCTAGCCAATGAAGAGAGAGGGGATAAGTGAATTGCACAATCAGTCTCCTAGCTGGTGCAAAGCGTGATAAAATTGTGTATTTAACTTATGTATCACTTTACTTCAGTTCCTTCATGAGGTAGTTGATGGTGTGTGCGGCCGTGCGTATCCCCGATACCAGGATTACAGCAGTATTTGGAACTTGTCGGAGTGGATGCAAGTTTTAGAAGAAACAAGAATGTATTTCAAAAGTGTGGTTGGCCAGAACATGTCTGATGAAGAGGTAAGGGCTCCTCACTGTCTGGGCTTGACTTTGAGAGATCATGTTGGAGGCATTAATCTTGTAAATTCTTTAGTCCTAAAGTGTTTTTATAGTATAGCATTTGAGTAGTAGCAAGCTAAGCCTACAGAGGCAGAAGCTGAACAGCATTCAGAGGTACATTCTGAAGGCTTGCAGCCTCCTGGGCTGCATCAAAGGAAGCCGTGACAGTCGGTCGAGGGTGGTGAATCTCCCTCACTGCTCTGCACTTGTGAGACCCTACCTGGAGTATTCTGTCCAGTTCTGGAGTCCCCAACATCAGAAGGACACAGAGCTTCTGGAACGTTTCCAGAAGAGAGCAACTCAAATGATCAGAGGGCTGGAGCACCTTCCCTATGAGGACAGGCTGAGCAACTGGGGGTTGTTCAGCCTGGAAAAGAGGAGGCTTCATCCAAGATGACTTTCTAGCAGCTTTCCAATCTCTGAAGGGGACTACAAGAAAGCTGGGGTAGGGCTTTTGACATGGGTGCATAGTGAGGGGACAAGGGGAAAGGGTTCCAGACTTGAGGAGGGGAGATTGAGGTTGGACATGAAGAACAAATTCTTTGCTGTGAGGGTGGTGAGATGCTGAAACGGGTTGCCCAAGGCAGTTGTGGCTGCTCCCTCCCTGGAAGTGTTGAAGGCCAGGTTGGCTGGGGCCCTGAGTAGCCTGCTCTAGTGAAGGTATCCCTTCACTAGAAGGGGGTTGGAACTGGATGATCTTACAGGTCCCTTCCAACCCTGGTCATTCTGTGATTCAGTCTATGAAGTGATATTTTTTGAAACAGCACTATATGATACTTGTTGAAGTGCTATTCTGGTCTCACACAGTGACACATTAAGTACCAGAGAGTTAAATCTGTTAAAATGCATAACCTGTCGCTAGCAATAAAAATCATTCACACTGTAACATCCCTCTGGGTAGAGCACAGCTATTACATGTGGTTCATGTTATTTTGGTGGTTCATAATTGAAGCAATCACAGTTTTAATTTTGGTTTTGCAGGCTGCTCAGCATATAAACAAGTTAAATTCGGGCTGCCAAGAAGCAATCACAAAATGTGTAAAAGGCAGAAAGGAAGAAATCAGGAATGCGCTAGTGGAAAGTGTCAATGCAATCTCTTCTGCCCAGCTGCAAGATTTTGACTGGCAGTTAAAGGTGAGAGTGTTACCATAATGTTGTTTGAAAGAACTGAGATACAGTCCCCTCAGCTCTGCTAGGTTTTTACAGGTATCAGAAAAGCATGAAAGACTGGCTACAAATCTTTATAAACTGTACAGTTACCTTTCCCCCTCCTTTCTTTCAAAGCTGTAATACCTATCTCTTTCATAAAAAGAGACTAAATGTTGTCAGGAAGCCTTACATGCTGTTAGGATTATGAGGCCTGAATAGATGGTATTTTTACTCAGAGGAAGAAGAAATACTTAAAATTATTAGTAGCCTGCTGATGTTTCCCTGCGTTGTTTTCAGATTTTTAGATTCCTGGAATAAACAATCATTTAATAATTATTTAGAAATGTTTTCTTTTTAGGCTAATTTTGATAATAAAACAATAACAACTGTCTTGCTAAATTTGGATGGTGCTTTAGGGTTCAGAAGACACCAGCTTTAAATTAGGCTTTATCTATAACTTAATGACATTCCTTACATTGTTTAAAACATTAGTTAGTCCATGGGAGATGTTAAAATAGATTTGTAGAGCTATTCGATAGCCTCTCACCAGACCAGGTTGAACAGAGCCGTATCCAGCCTGGCCTTAAACACTTCCAAGGATGGAGCAGCCACAACTTCCCTGGGCAATCCATCAATACGATAGGTGTATACAATTCTGCTCTGCAGTGTTATCAGCTGATCTTTGATTTCAGTGTTATTTAAAAGCCTTATTTCTACTAGAGTGAGTATAATATTAAACAAAAACCACAATTCCTATGTAGTTCTCTCCATCAGCATTTGTCAAATAGGATATCTGACAAGCAGGGTTTGATCTGCTGTAGAGAGCTGTAAACTACACCAACCTGTCTGCTTTCTCCCAATTGCTCCCTTCTATAAGACCTTCCTTGTTGCTTACCAGAACTATTTGAACACAGAGACTTCAGTATTCATACACTTCACTTCTAAAGAGTTGTAATCGAATGTGTCCTTTCAAAATGTAGCAGCCCCAAAATCCTAACAAATTGTTTTGACAACTGCTGTTCTACCAAGAGGGGTTTTTTACTGTTTCAGTATGCTGTTGTTATTAGAAACAAACAGAAATTGTAGCAGGAAAGATGGAAGCAAATCCAAGAACTGCAGAGATGCCTTGTGAGAAGCCAGTTATGTCGTGTTCATGTTGGTTCTGGTAGTACGTGTTTAATACACTGCAGATGTGGTGCTATGAAAGACTGAAACCTTAATGGCTCCACCTTACACTTTGTTCTTGTTGTTTCACCAATCCACACAGCTTGCTCTCTCCAGTGATAAGATCTCCATGCTGCAGATGCCGCTTCTAAATCTTGATTTGGATGTGAGAGAAAATGGTGAAATTAAACCAATTTCTATAGAGATGAATAAAGAAGAGTTACAGAACCTCATAAATGCACTGGAAGCTGCTAACAAGGTACTTTTTCCCATCCCTTCTTGCAGACTTCTCATGTACTGAGTTTATTTTAAATGACCTTTACTTCTTGCTGAACACCCAAATTAAGTCATTCATTAGCAAAATTATTATAGAGAAAAGCTTATTTGATGCTGACTCTCTTGGATAGACTTCAGGGTTTTTTTAAGCACAGCGTAGACTAGAAGATTTTATAAAATGTAATTAGAATCTTGATGAACAGAATCCCACAATAATTGAGGCTGGAAAAGCCCTCTGAGCTCATCCAGCCCAGCCCATGACCTAACATCACCACAGTGGCCAGACCAGGGCACTAAGGGTCACAGTCAGGCTGTCCTTAAACACCTCCAGGGATGGGGAATCCACCACTACTCTGGATAGTCCATTCCAGGGTCTGATCACCCTTTGCCTGAGGACGGGCTTCCTCACATCAGGCCTAACCTTCCCCTGCCCTCTCATCCTGTTGCTAGTTGCCTGGGAGAAGACCCCAACCCCCGCCTGACTACAACCTCTCTTCAGGGAGTTGTAGAGAGGGAGAAAGTCCATCCTGAATCTCCTGCAGGCTAAACACCCCCAGCTCCCTCAGCCTCTCCTCAACAGACTTTCCCTCCAGTCCCTTCCCCAGCCTTGTTGCTCCTCTGGACCTGCTCCAGTCACTCAATCCCATTCTTGAAGTGAGGGGCTGTAGTCCTGCTGGCCAAATCTATTGCAAATACAAGCCAGAATGCCTTTGGCCTTCCAGGCCACCTGGTAATCGTCTAGTCAGACCACCATTAAAACATCTTTTGAGAATAGGAGAAGCACATGAAATGACAAAGAAGCATAGGAGAGCTGATTGTGAAAGACTGGAGAGAACTCTTGTTTTCCCTCACCTTCACAAAATGTCAGTGTCTGGGAATACATGCGGGAGGGTATTTTTTTTTTTTTTTTTTTTCAAATCAAGTGCTTTAATTTTCATGGCTTATTATGTCAGGAAGAAAGTCACAAAGGTTCCAACATAGTAACTTGAGAAGTTACTAGTAACTTGAGAAGAAAATGTCAAATTAAACTTTATTTGGAGCATCTCATTTTTCTTAACATAAAAGACCTAAGGTAAGATGAGGATTTGAAGAAAATTTGTAGTTTTGGGGAGGAAGTGTGATTTGACTTGTGCTGTGGTGATAACTGCAAACCCTGTAGTCCCTCCTTGTTCAGTTACCTCTCACAATTAATTCTGGCTGTGTTATAAAGGAAAGTGGTTGGCTGGGCTGGTTTTAGTTGAGGTTTCATTTTGTTTTAATATTTTTTAAAATCTGAAAATATCTTAAAATATTTAGTAAATCTTTTATCTGGGAGGTGGGATTCTCTGGCATGGCACAGGGTGGTTGTTTTGTGTAACGTTACAATGCTGTAGCTGGATTCTGTAGACTGACATTTAGAAAAAAATCAGTAAGTAGCAGATGCAAAGATTTATAGCTCAGAGTTAAAAACTAAGTTATAATAGAGCTGCTAATATTTTGAATTTAAAAAGAGATTAGCAAAAGCAACTGGTAAACAGTCTGTTAAATCTCTGAATAACTACACAGTTACTTGTGAGAGAAATGCATTAGTCCAGGTACAAGCAGTGTTCTCATGAAATGAAAGCCATCAACAGCTTGCTTTTCCTGGGATTGTTTCCCTCCAAAACCAGTCATTCACTCTGTGTTCCACAAACAACAATTCTTCCGGGACAGGCTCCAGCAGCATCCACACTCTGTTCTGACTGAACATCTGTGGGATGTAACCTCCTTGTTTAGAGACATGTTTGCACAAGGAGAAACTCACTCTAGAAACGGTCCCTTTGCTTCCACTTTGTGTGAAAGGAATCTTACTAGACCTGGAAATTACTATTCTGCTTTCTGATTACAGGGAGCTGAGGATTGGTCTTTGTGCAGGAAGTTGTAAAGCAAATTACTGGAAATCATAGTTGTGCAAGGCTGTAGAAGAGGTGACCTTGATGATGGGATAGTGTCTCCTCAGCAAGGTAGCTGATGACATTAAGCAGGGTGGTCTGGTCGATTCACCTGATGGCTGTGCTGCCATTCAGGAAGACTTGGACAGACTGGAGAGTTGGGCAGAGGAATGTAATGAGGTTCAAGAATAAAGGTGGACAAGTTCTCCATGAAACAGCAATGTGCTCTTGTGGCCAAGAAGGCCAATGGAATCCTGGGATAGATCAAGGCAGGTTGTCCTCTCCTCTAGTCTGCCCTAGTGAGGCCACACTGGTGTATTGTGTCCAATTCTGGGCTCCCTGGTTCAAGAGGGAGAGAGATCTGATTGAGAGAGTCCAATGGAGGGCCATGAAGATGAGTAGGAGACTGGAGCATCTGCCTTATGAGGAGGCATTGAGAGACCTGGGACAATCTCTTATCCCTTGTGCCTTGTGATAGGACAAGGGGCAGTGGGTATCAGTTGGAGCACAGGATGTTGCACCTCAACATGAGGAAGAACTTCTTTACTGTAAGAAAAGCTTCTTTACTGAGCACTGGAACAGGCTGTGCAGGGATGTTGTGGAGTCTCCTCTGGAGACCCATCTGAATGTGTTCCTGTGTGATCTGTATTAGGTTCTACGGTCCTGTTCAAGCAGTAGGTTGCACTTGGTGACCCTTGGAGGTCCCTTCCAACCCCTAATGATCTGTGTATCTGTGAGGGATAGTGGGATTTCCAGAGGAAAGGCATTTTTATACAGTTGCATGCTATAGTGTCATAGAAAGCAAAAAAGCTCTACTTCCTAGACTGCTTAAGTTTTGGTTAATTTCCTTCCTTTTCTTGTTTTTGAAGGTTGTCTTGCAACTGAAATGATGGAATTCAGATCATTGACAGTACCTGCTGGCTATGAGAAAAAGTGTTCTGTTCAAAGACACAACTTACTGATGCTGTAAACTTCTGAAGTGAGAAGGCTGTTAACAACTTGTGACCATGTAAACAACTAATTCTTTGATAAAAGCATCATCTATCTGTTTAACCAAAAGTATAGAAATAAAATATACAGTTGCTTTCAGTACTAAAGATTTATAAAACTGTGGAAGAACTCAGTAAAGTGCTGAGGTGTGCTGTTTGGGTTCAACTTTAGTTCAACACAGGTGCCTAGTAAAGCTGAGGAGTCCTCCTTTCAGAGTGTTATCCTTATCTAAGTTGCTGTGATAATGAAGACCATGACAGAAAACTTGTAGAATTAATGTGTTTGTACTTGCAAATAGTAAATAAACACTTGCTTTTGTCTCTAAATAGTAGCAGTAAGTTGTTTCTTGATCTCTCACTGCATTTCTCTCTAAATATTTGACCACTAGATGGGTAAAGAATTGGCTTGATGGCTGTACCCAAAGAGTGGCTGTCAATGGGTCCATGTCCAGGTGGAGGCCAGTGACAAACAGAGTCCCTCAGGGGTCAGTCCTGGGACCAGTCTTGTTCAACATCTTTATCCGTGACAGGGACAGAGGCATTGAGTGCACCCTCAGCCAGTTTGCTGACGACACCGAGCTGTGTGGTGCAGCAGACACACTGGAGGGCAGGGATGCCATCCAGAGGGACCTGGACAGGCTGGAGAGGTGGGCA
>JAOXOE010030392.1:0-13142 GCA_028565055.1 Phoeniculus purpureus | reverse complement strand
GGAGCTCCCCGGCTCGGTCTGAGCCTACGGGGCGGAGCGCGGGAAGCAGCGCCCGGCCCGGCCCGGCCCGCACCACCGCTCCGTGCCCGCACCCGCCATGGCCGCTCCGGCGTCCGGGGAGGCTCCCGGCGGCTGCCGCAGGTGCGTCACTTCTGCTGCCGAGCGCGGGGAGCCGTGCGGGGCCGCGGTTCGACCCGGCCTCGGGAAGGCGCTGCGAGCCGCCGGGACAGGGAGCTGCAGGGTGCGGGAAGAGACTTCCCGCCTCTAGCGCGGGCCGGAGCGGCTGCTCCCCGCGTTCTCTCGGGTGTTGGAAAACTGAAATAAAACCTTCGCGAGATCCTAAATCGCTGGGGAACCGTTCGCCTCTCGGAGGGGTGCGGGGTGGCTTCTGCGGACGCGGGAAGGCGGGACCTTGCGGTGAGGTTGTGGGTCGGGGAACGGACGGGGAAAGAGCCGGAGGTGCGGGAGCGTGAGGGCATTCCCGAGCCCTGCGGCTGTGTGAAGTGGGATGCGGATTTGAGAGCGTTTGGGCTGTTTAGTTTTAAGAAGAGGAGGCTGAGGGGAGACCTCATCGCTCTCTACAGCTGCCTGAAGGGACGTTGTGGAGAGGTTGGTGCTGAACTCTTCTCACTAGTGACTGAACAAGAGGAAAGGGCTTCGAGCTACAACAGGGGAGGGTTAGACTGGACATTAGGAAGACTTTTTTCACAGAAACGGTGGTCAGGCACTGGAATGGGCTGCCCGGGGAGGTGGCTGAGTCGTCATCCCTGGATGTGTTTAAAGATCGTCTGGATGAGGCGTTGGGGGATCTGTTTTAGAGGTGAACTTGTAGGGTAGGGTAGATGCTTGGACTCGATGATCCCAGGGGTCTTTCCCAACCAGAGTGATCCTGTGATTCTGAGATGCCTCCTTCTGTGCTGCCTAGAGAGCTGCTGCTGTGTTGGTAGAGGCTCTGCCGCCTGTTGAACCTGTGCAAAAACGACCTTGTGAGACCAAACGGAGCCTGGATTAAACCATGAGGCCGTGGCCCAAAGGTAGGTGGGTGGTTTAGCTAGAGACTCTCTCCAAGTTCTAGCAACAAGGAGTCACATCAGAACATCAGGGATTGGAAGGGACCTCGAAATGTCATCCAGACCAATCCTCCCCCCGATCCCTGCCACAGCAGGATCACCTAGATCGAGTCACAGATCAGATCGCCGCTGGCTGGCCTAGGGTTGTCACTCTACTGAGAGGAAGTGTCAGCTGTCTTCTGCAGGGAGAGTGGCCAAAGCTGGCAGATGGGAGGGTTGTGCCTTCATGATGTCCTGAGTGCCTGGGCTGAGCACACAGAATCACAGAACATTAGAGTTTGGAAAGGACCTCGAAAGATCATCCAGTCCAATCCCCCTGCCAGAGCAGGATCTCCTCGATCCAGTCACACAGCAGGGCAATTACTGCTGGGAACAAGCAGGGCGACTTAAGGACTTTACGGTGTTAGGAAGGGTTGACCTGCACCAGCTGGGAATTAAACGCAGGTTGCAAGAATGGGAATCTTGCATGATACCACTGCATCACTGGTAGGGTGTCAGGAGGATGGAGCCAGGCTCTGCTCAGTGGCATCTAATGACAGGACAAGGGGCAATGGGTGTGAGCTGGAACAGAGGAGGTTCCACATCAGTCTGAGTACCTTCTTCCCAGTGAGGGCGCCAGAGCCCTGGCAGGGGCTGCCCAGGGGGGTTGTGGAGTTTCCTTCTCTGGAGACGTTTAAGACCCATCTGAACATGCTCCTGTGCGACTTGATGTAGAGCAGCGACGAGGTTGCCCGCGCCGACCGGAGCCGGGCCGGGGGGGACGCTCCGGGGGTCAGACCGCCCCGCCGGCAGGGGGCAGGAGCGGGCGCCGCGGTGGCGGTTGTGCGCACGCGGGGCCGGGGCGCCGGTGAAGCCGGGGCTGCGGCGGGAGCCCGGCCTCGCGCGCACGTGCGCCGTGGGAGCAGCAGCAGCAGCAGGAGCAGCAGCAGCAGGAGGAGGAAGAGGAGGGCGGCGGTGGCGCGACCTCCTTTCTCCTGTCGCCCGGTGGGGCCGCTCGGTGGCCCGCCCGCCGGCCCGCCGTGAGTCGTGGCGCCACCATGGGGCTGGACCTGGGCTGGGCCGCGCTGGTGCTGCTCTTCGCCGCCTCCCTCCTCACCGTCGCGGCCTGGCTGCTTCAGTACTGGCGCTCCGCGGCCTTGCGGGTGCCGTGGCGCCGTGGGGCGGCGGCGGCAGCAGCGGCGGCGGCGTCGGAGGAGGTCGGGGCCCGGGCGCTGCTCGCCGCTCTGCTCGCTCTCCGGTCCCTGCGGGAGCAGTGGCAACGGGCCTGGGTGCGAGCCCTCAACAGCCAGGCGCGTCGGCACGGGGTACGGCGGGGCCCGGGGCGGGAGCGGGCGCGGCGTGAGGCGGCGGGGAGCTGGCGGTGCGGGCGGGCCCTTTGTTCTCGGGGCCCGGCAAAGTGTTTTTCTCCCTGGGGCTGCGAGGTGTCGGCAGAAGGGAGCCCGGTGCCGCGTTTCCAGCAGCTCCGCGCCCACCCGTCGCGTTTAGGGAGCGCTGGGCAGCGCGGTTTGGGGCCTGAGCCGGAGTCGGGTCTGATGGAAGCGGTTGATGTAGCCCCCTTTTTGAGGTTTCCATAGCAACCTCTGTGCTGATTTATTCCTTGTGCTCTCCCAGCGCTACCCTTGTGCTTGGAATTTTGAAGTTCATGCAGCAGAAAAGCGCCTCTGGTTGCACATGGAGATGACTGCACGGTGGCACTCGTCTGCAAGGCAGGGGCTTTTGCCCACAGAAGCTGTTTTGGAGTCTGTCGTAGTCCTTTTTTTTTGTCTATATTAGGAACAGAAAGGCTCCTCCTTCCTATTAGTTTGCACGGGAAATTCAAAAGCTAATTAGCATGGAGCAAAGAGATTTGAAGGAAAGCAAACTGAAGTCTTGAAGAATGCGGCGCAAACTTGCGTTCTGGTTTGCCAGCCCGGTTGTTAAAAGCCTCTACCCTTTTGACAAAGGGAGCTGAACTCCGGACTAGAGGTGGGACAGGAAAGCAGATCGCTCGGTGCAGCATGACTTTGTGAAAAAATCAGGCGGTTGGTGAAGGAAGGGAGAGATGAGAGGCAAGTCACGTTGTTGAACTGTTCAATGTCTTTATCAGTGATCTCGATGTGGGGACTGAGTGCGCCCTCAGTCGGTTTGCAGACGACACCAAGTTGGGAGGGAGTGTCGATCTGCTGGAGGGTACTGAGGCTGTGCAGAGGGACCTTGACAGGCTGCATCGATGGGCTGAGGGTAATTGTCTGGGTTTCGACAGAGCCAAGTGTTGGGTCCTGCATTTTGGTCACAACAACCCCCAGCAACGCTACAGGCTGGGCAGGGTGGCTGGAGAGCAGTCAGACAGAAAAGGACCTGGAGGTTCTAACTGACAGGAGGCTGAATATGAGCCAGCAGGGTGGCCAAGGCCAGTGGCATCCTGGCCTGGATCACAAACTGTGTGTCCAGCAGGAGTAAGGAGGTGGTTGTCCCCCTGGACTCAGCACTGGTGAGGCCGCACCTTGAGTACAGGATCCAGTTCTAGGCACCTCAGTCAAAGGGAGATATCGAGGTGCTGGAGCGAGTGCAGAGGAGGGCAATGAATTGGGGAAGGGCCTGGAGAATCAATGTGATGAGACTGAGAGATGGAGAGAGTTGGGGCTGTTTCGTTTGAGGAAGAGGAGGCTGAGGGGAGACCTCTTCAATCTCTACAGCTACCTGAAAGGACACTGCAGAGATGTTGTTGCTGGGGTCTTCTCACAGGGAATTAGCGACAGAAGCAGAGGGAAGGGCTTCAAGCTTCAACAAGGTGGGTTTAGAATGGATATCAGGAAAAAACTCTTCCTGGAGAGAGTGGTCAGGCACTGGACTGGGCTGCCCAGGGTGATGGTTGAGTCCCCATCCCTGGATGAGTTTAAAAGACGCTTAGATGTGGTGCTGGGGGCTCTGGTTTAGGGGTGAACTTGTAGAGTAGGATTGCTGGTTGGACTCGATGATCCCAGGGCTCTTTTCCAACCTGAATGATTCTGTCATTACTCCAGACAGTCATCACTCCCCTTGCCCCCAGCTGTTAGCTGTGTCATTGTAGCAGGCTTTGCAAAGTCTGACCGTACAGGCAGTGGCTCCTTTGGGAATGTTTGCACAGTGTTTTTCCCAGTAGACCTTCTGCAGCTCTTTGCTTTCCTTTTTTTTTCATTTGCCTCAGTATAATCCCCTTAATAATAATAACTTACTGGGATGAGAGAAAAGAAACTGGATCTTTGAGGAAGGCAGTTTGGAAGGAACACTTGTTTTTGCTGTGCATCCTCTGCATGGCACCTGTCTTCTTTATTAGTGGAAGTCCTTTTAAGTTACAAGGCCTGTAAATTGCACCCAGGTGATACAACTGCTTGAATAAAAGCTGCAGTACCTGAAGTAGTGTCCACTGTGATTTGTCCAAAAGAGAGCTTGACTTCCCAGCAAGTGTGGTGTGGTTTGGATTAAGCCTTTTTGTTTTGCTCCTTCAGGTAGGTAGTGTTGTTTGGCATCTCAAGAGCAGAAGGGTTGTTAAGTAGTTGTGTTCTTCAAAGTGCACAAGGTGGAACAGATCTTAGTTACGTAGGCTGTTATGGAGTCCGACAGTCCTCAGCTGTAGCTCAGCAGAGCCCTTTTTTGGAAGGGCGGAAAGGAGCATCTGGGAAACTATAGACATGTCAGTCCGACCTCTGGGAAGGTGATGGAGCAGATCATCTGGGGTGCCATTGCTCACCATACAGAGGACAGCTGGGTGATCAGACCCATTCAGTGCGGGTTTATGAAAGGCAGGTCCTGCCTGATGAGCCTGATCTCCTTGTGTGACAAGATGACCTGGCTATGGGATGAGGGAAAGGCTGTGGGTGTTGTCCACCTAGACTTCCAAAAAGCCTTTGCCACTGTTCCCTAGTGAAGTCTTGTAGAAAAACTGGCTGCTTGTGGCTTAGGTGAGGATACCACGTGCTGGATCAAGCACTGCCTGGGTAGATGGGCCCAAAGAGCTGCGATCAGCGGAGTTAAATCCAGCTGGTGGTTGGTCACACGTGCTGCCCCTTAGGGCTCAGTATTTGGACCGTTCCTGTTTTATTGATGATCTTGAGAAGGACACAGATTGTATCATCAGTAAGTTTGCAGATGACACCGAGTTAGGTGGAAGTGTTGACCTGCACAAGGAGCCTTTACGGAGAGACTTGGGTAGATGGGATTGATGGGCCAGTATTAACAGTAGGCGCTTCAGCGAGGCCAAGTGCCAGATCCTGTGTGTGGGCCACAGGAACCCCCTGCAACACCACAGGCTTGGGGAAGTGTGGCTGGAGAGCCGTCTGGCACAGGGGGACCTGGGAGTTCTAATCGACAAGGAGCTGAACGAGTGCAGAGTGCAGACCTGACCGATGGAAGGGACGTAAGGCTGGATGGTGCTTGTCATGACGACTCCTTCCCAGCTCGGGGTCTGACTCCATCCCTACTCTCCTTTTAAGTCCCAAGATGGCTTGGGGAGAGATGTACTCTTAGAAAAGTGAATGATCTCGCCTTCTCCCTGATTGACTTATCCTTAGTCCATCATATTTTTTTCATTGTAGCTGGGTTTGGTAGCAGAATTATTGTGAAGAACTGGATGGTTGCAAGTAAGGTTCTTGACACTGATGCCTCTCTTGAGCAGAGGGCATCTTTGGGGCACAGTTTCTATGCAGGGATGCTCTGGGCTCTTTATCTTGGCCTTGTGTTTATTGAGAAAGGTTCCCTGTAGAGAACCAGTTGTGATTCTGCTCTGGCAGGGGGATTGGCTGGATGAACTTTCGAAGTCCTTTCCAATCCCTAATGTTCTGAGATTCTGTGACTGGATCTAGGGGATCCTGCTGTGGCAGGGGGATTGGACTGGATGGTCTTTTGAGGTCCCTTCCAATCCCTAATGCTCTGTGATTCTGTCATACATGGGGATGCCCATAAACAAAGAAGAGAGATGCTTTTGCAGTGGAAATGATAATCTAATAAACCAAGAGAGAGTGGTTGAGCACAGGAGCTGATGTACCGTCTGCTGAGGGTGAATTTTGGTTTTGTTATTTGGCTTGTTGTGGGCAGGGCTAGCACAGAGCAAGGGGAGATGGAGAGGGAAAGAGAGAGGGAATGGCAAAGCTTCTCCAGTGGAGAAAGGTTAGCACACTTGTAGCTGACTGCTAGCTAGAACAACAGATAGGGTTTGCCTGTCTGCAATTATAATGCCTATGAGTCTAAGCCTCCACCTGAGACGGTGTTGCCTTTCTCTGCGTGGACAAGGCAAGGCGGGTAGAACTGCAGTGAGTGATGGTTCTGCACACTGACTAAACTAATGGAAACAGGCTGGAGTGCCTCTGGGTCCTGTGTCTGAGGTGTTCCTCATCTTTGATACTGTCTGGGAACTCAATCGCTGGCAGCTAACTGAGGTGTTTTGATTTTTTTTCCTAGAGTTCAGTGCAGATCACGTTCGAAGAGGGTCCTCAGTTACCACCAGCTGCAAACATAAGTCGCGTGACATGCAAGGGGCAGTCGGACCACAGCATGGTAAGGCTTCATAGTTCTCAGCTGTGTGGTTCGGGGGGTTTCTAGGTTGACTAGGTGGTGTTTTCTGCAGAGGTTGCTTGAGACCTGCACGATGGGAATGGTGGAACTGGGGAAGTTTGGGGCGAGGTCTTCTGTTGGGTTTGGAGGGCTCATGGAGTTGCTTTTCTGGGGGCTGCATATTGGTGATCCCTAGGGGAGTCCTGCGAGGAGAAATGCTGAACATACGGGTGCTGAGCCCAAATACTGGGGCCCTGCAGTGGAGAGGAGAAGAAAGCTGCTGTCAGTGGTAGCTCTTTACTGCCTTAGACACAGATTCTAGAGAGGCAGGTTCGCAGTGCAGACCTGGGTCTAGGAATAAGCCTGATGTTTCTTTCCTTCCACAATGTGTCAGCCTTACCTCTTTCTTTTTTGGAGGTTTTACTGTTGCAGGTTGCCCCTCCACAAGGATATTAACTCCTTTCTCTGTTCTAGGTGCTTTGCTGCCATCTGTCAGCTGACACTGTGAAATTCCCTGTCTCTGTTACTCAGCAGTCCCCAGTTGCTGTTTCTGTGGATACTTATCATGTCAGCTTGGCTGTGCTGCAGGCTCGGGTAAGAAGTTAGTTATTGAACTTGTTCTCTCACCTCATTCTACACAGATCAAGTCAGGGCGACACAATTTAGTGCCAATAGAGGCCTCGTCATGCTGGAAGGAGCTTTGTCTTGTCCCTGATGTTTGGCAGGGTGGCAAATATTCCCAGTCTGCGTGCAGAGTCCTGTTTTCTGAGCAGCTCTTGGCTGAGCAATGTAACAGCAGCACAATCCAGGGAGACCAGAGGTGTGACAACATTCCTTATTGGCTTTTTCAGAGGATATTTGAGAAGCATGAAGTCTGCAGGGTTTAGCTGCATAGGGAAGTTTGTGTCCTCTGCATATGTGCAGATACGGTTTTGTCCTGCTTGTTAGTGTGAAAAGGAAGTTCATGTTGGATAGCAGTTTGCTCCCCTTGATGCAGACATCTCCTGTTTGTCAACTACGGGACAGGATGCTTCTAGAATTGAAGCTCTGTGAAATTGCTGTTTGTGGTGACTCCGTAGTTGTTTTCTGGCTGTATTTGCTTCTCCGGAGTGTGACTTGTTTCCCTTGTGAAGAAAGACTTGATACTGAAGACAGGCAGCAATCATCAGAATCAGAGTCGCTCTGGTTGGGAAAGACCCCTGGGGTCATTGAGTCCAGCCAGCTACCCTACCTTACAAGTTCACCCCTAAACCACATCCCTCAACATCTCATCCAGACGATCTTTAAACACATCCAGGGATGGCGACTTAGCCACCTGTCTGGGCAGCCCATTCCAGTGCCTGACCACCCTTTCTGTGAAAAAAGTCTTCCTAATGTCCAGTCTAACCCTCCTCCTCTGGCGATGTTTCAAACCCACCTGGACGTGTTCCTGTGTGACTTGATCTAGGGGATCCTGCTGTGGCAGGGGGATTGGACTGCATGAACTTTCGAGGTCCCTTCCAATCCCTGATGTTCTGTGAATTAGAAACTGTCTTGACTATGAGTATTTGCTCTGGGCCAGGTGGAGATTCACTTGGAGGAGATCCAGAATGAAGGTCTCTTGGTGTCGTGGATGTTCAAAGACAGACCAGACTTGAACCTTTCAGTTCTTCCAAGACTTCAACTTCGTGAGGTGAGCAACGAACACTGGCAGGTGGAACCTAAGTGGAGGAAGAGTGGGAAGGGCGGAAACAGCACTGAGCTCAGTTGAAGGCTGCTACAGAGGGGAAAGGCTGGCAACTCATGGTCTTGGCCCCTTAAGATGAAGGAGGTGGTTCTTTTGCCCTGGAAGCAGCGCTAGCTCAGCTCTGTCCAAACAGCACATCCTCCAGAGGGCCAAAACAGTACAGACCTCTGTTTTCAGAGTCTGGTGTCAGAGCTGAATGAAGTCTGTGCAGCAAAACAAGCCTTGTGTCCGTGTAGCTCCTCCTGTTGTCAGATTGCAGAGCTGCAAAACGAGCTGGCTTGCTTCCTGATTTTTGTTGCTGCGGTGTTTTGTTTATTGTCTGACTGTTTTGAAGCTGTTACACAGAAGCTAAGCACTGGGGAGAGTGGGTATGGGGTATGAGAAGAGTACCTGGGAGGTTACACCAGGAGAAAGACTGCATCTTAGGGGCTCAAGAGGCAGTTGGAGCTGTGTGAGGAGAAAACACGTCTACCTTGTTATGACTTTCCTTCATTTGATCTTGATTTCTGGAGAGAAGAATGAAGCGAGAGCAGACCCATCCACCATAAAGGATCTGATTGAGGATGCCATAGTGAGCACACAGCCAGCCATGATGGTGAATCTGAAGGCCTGCACCACTGGAGCTGGTGTGGTAAGGTGCTCTCCCCACGTCACTCTTGTGCATCACGCACTGTTTTCCAGGGGTGCTTCTGAGGGCTGAGGCTCAGGCAGGAATCCAAGGGTTGCTTTGGGGTGACAGCTGCGTCCTGGCCTGCACTGTCGTAGGCGTTGGGATGCTGTGACACGGGGAGAAGCTGTTCTGAAGGGTTTATACCTTGTTTCCTGAACAGTGTGCTGGTGGTGTTGAGGTGGAATCTCACAGAGACACCTCTGTTTTGTTAGTCTCTTTGTTGCTCCAAACACCAAAGTAGCCTTGACAGGCATGGAACAGTCTGTGGATTGTGACCTTCAGTTGTCTTACCAGCCAGAAAGCTTGCTTTTGGGTCTCCCTCTGTGCCTTAAATTTCCCATCTGAAGTAACTGGAGGTCGGTAATGTGGGGAACCTGCAGCATCCCTCAGTGGCCTTGTGGATTTTATCTTGTGTTGGCATGAGGAGCTACCTAGGAGGTGTGAGAACAACCCTAATGCATCTGACTGCTGTTGTTCACTGTTGGGTGAATGATAAAGGCATCAGTCTTGCTCTCTTACTGTTCCTCAGATCCCCAGCAATAAGTTGACTCAAGCGTCCTTGTCTGGACTAGCAGCAGCCCCTCTGGGATCTAAACTGTTGCTCCGGAATCTGCGAGTGCTGAAGTTGGGCTGCCAAGGGATGGGAGGTGAGCGTGAAAACGTTGTCGATCTACAAGAGCGAGCACACAGGTGGTAGGATTGGAGTGAGTGGATGTCTTGTGTGCACCTGAATGGCAGAGAGCAGCCTGTGTCTGCTGGGCTGGTGTCCTGTGTTGACAAACACGTGAGCACCCTGTCGCTCTGTTGCAGGAGTTGGGGAGATCCGCTGTGTGGCATTGCTAGACAGCCCCCCGCAGCAGAAGCAGACGAGGCCAGCAACAGCTGGCAGTGCTGGTGCCGCCGCAGAGCTGGAGTGGAACGAGGAGCTGCTTCTGTAAGTGTCTGCTCTGCTGGCTGGCTCGGCAGCCTCTCTGTGGCACTGCAGCACCTGATGCAGATGGTGCTCACGTGCCAGGCTGCTGATTCTGTGGGTTTGCCCTAGTTTGTGTGCTGCTATCGTGGACACTTGTGTTTGTAACTGGCAGGGCAGAAGTGCTGGCTGTGGGCAGCCTGTAGCAGTGGCAGGCACAGAAGGCCTGGAGTATAAATCCTGGCCTTCCAGGCAGAGAGGCCCCTCAGCTTTCCCAGGCAGCCTGCATAGCCCTGCAGGGGATGCAGACTGGAGTTCTTCTCTTCTGTGTAGTCTTCTGCCCCTTGTGTCCTCCAAAGCAGTGCATGCATACTGGAGCTTTAGAAAAGGTGATGAGACATGAGAGATATGAGGGAGGGGAGATATGGAATTGGGGGGTGTTTAATCTGTGGCTGCTTTGCAAAGATTTCCTAACAGCAGCCCGTCCTTTTCTGTTTCAACAGGGAATTGGGACCTAGGAGTAAAGAGCTGAAGCTACAGGTGCTGGGCAACAGTGATGGAGGGGGAAGTGAGTATGGGCAGCTGTGAAACGGATTGTTAGAAGGGAAGACACAGATATCCAAGGGGCTTCCTGGGCTTTGAGCCTGCGGTAGCTCTGTGTCCACACAATGTGTAAAGAGCTCTGGAGAGGATTTTTCCCATCCAGCATTATGTAACTGCATGAAATAAGTCTGGAGGCCGTTCTTCGTGGTGAAACTCTCTGACCTTTTGATATCTGGGAAGTTTTTGAGGCTCACCGATCTCTGCTTTGAAGTGGGGAAAGGGATGTGGAGATCTGCTCCCTCCTATTTGAAGAACACTGCAGAAGGTTCTTAACTCTGTTCAGTTAGACTTGGGCAGGGACTAACAGCAGCACCTGTTTTTGATGGAGGCTGCGTGACGGCTGCCTCTTGAGGGGAGTTGATTTCTGGCTTGGTAAAGAGTAGTGGACGAGCACTGACTGCCCATTCCCTATCTTGAACCTGGTAGCTACCAGAGTCCTAGGGGATCTGCTTTCTGCTGGCCCTCAGGGCTGCTTCCTAAAAACAGAGGTTGCTCAGGAGACAGCTAGCTGCTGAGGTCACACGGTGTGATTTGTTCTCTTACTCCTTCTCACAGCTGTGTTGCTGGCACACGCCACACTTTTGCTTGATTCTTTGGGCAAACAGCCATCCGGGAGGCAGGTCTGCTCACTCTCCCCAGGACCTGGGTGGCCACTGCCATCTGAGGCTGCCATTACATTGGAGGTAAGTGAGGGATTTCGTAAGCTCAACACAAATCCACGCTCCAGAAGCATTCGTGATACGAGGCCCTAGCTGGAGACAGAAGTGTGATCCCACCTGGGCTTGTCACAGGCAGACCCTTGGGCTGGGGAGGGTTGTTGTCGGGCCCCTGTCCCTGAGCCTCTCTCCATTGTAGCAGAGGATAGCTTCTCGGAGCTTAGAGGAGTAGTTTTTGTGACCCATATCCCTGCCTTTCTGTCTGGGAGGAGGAGACCCTCTCTGAGCTACGCTGTCCTCTTCGTAGCTGCTGTTCCAGGAGCCCCCTGCGTCTTTGAATGCTCAGCACGCCACCTCTCTGCGAACCAGCATCACCCCCACTAAGAAGGTGGAGATGGACCGGACCATCATGCCTGATGGCACCATTGTGACTACTGTCACCACGATTCAGTCCCGGCCCAAGGCTGACTGTAAACTGGGTGAGGTGTCTTGTGTGGGTGGCTGCTACGGGGGTGCAGACTTAGCTGCGTTTTGCCACTCTTCCTCTATCCGCTGTTAAAGAACTACATGCCCCTGATGAATGTGGTGCTGGATATTCCATGAGGTGGGGCTGGGAAAGAGCACAGATGTGGTCTTGTGATGGGGCCGCTTCACGTGTCTTATGCCAATAGGCTGCTTGCTGTCTCCTTGCTGCAAAGCCCCGCAGAGCCAACCTTCACAAACTCTCTGCAGGTGCTTGAGGCTCTCTGGGGGTGGGTGCGAGAGGCTGAGGTAGAGTAGTGAAGTTGCCTAAGCTTCATCTCTGCTTATTAGTGTCTCTGCCTCTCTCTTTCCCTGTGGAGATTCACCATCAAGGTCGCCTTCCAAGGTGGAAGTGACTGAAAAGAAGACTACGATGCTTTTGGAGAGTGGCTGCCCTTGTAGCCCTGTGCCCAGCGGTGGCTGTAAGTCCTTGGAAGTCTGAGGCTTTTACTGGAACAACTGTGTTCCTTGGTCTGCGTGGAGAGTGTCAGTTTGAATGTGGGTCACCAAGCTCTGCTGTGGAAGAGACTGTCTAAGTGGCCAAGCGGAGGTCATGGGAGGTGGGGATGGGTAAAAGAAATTCCACTTTGGTTCCAGAAAGCCTGAAACGTTCTTGTCAGGCAGGCAAGCACCCAGAGTCTCAAGAGTGGAGAGCCAAAGAGCTCTGCTTTCCCTGTACTCCAGCCTCTAATTATCCCTGGGACAGAGCGCTGCGGCCGTTTGGACAGTCTGTGGCCACCCAAACTCTCTTGAGTCTTTGGGTAGTTGCCTTTGTTGACGGGAAATCAAACTTCACAGGTGGCTGAAGGAGCCAACAGTTCTGTGGAGCTTCACCCATTTTGGTTGCTTTGGGCCCTGCCAAGATGTGTTCCCTACCTTTCCGTGCACGTAGTTGCCGGTTACAAGCGTCGGGCTCAGTGGGCGACCTCTTGGCCGTGCTGGAGGTCACGTGGCGTCAAGCTTTGGTATCTTCTTTTGTGCTCAGGGGATAGCCATACCCCAAACGGCTTGGATCCGGTGGCTGAGACGGCGATCCGGCAGCTAACTGAGACGAATAACAAGCCCGTCAAGAAGACCCCAACAAAACGTAGCACGCTGATCATCTCGGGAGTTTCCAAGGTCTCTGCTAGTCAGGGGGCTCTAGTTGCAGGCTGGCAGCTCATTTCTGGGGATGGGTGCTTGAAACTGCCCGATCTCACAGGGACTGGTGCGGGATGGTTGTAGCACAGGCTGCCTGCTTGGCAGAACCCTTTGGCTGCTTCCTCACAGCTCAGAGCTGCTCACCACTCCTTCCCACTCCTTGGCCACATCTTGAGTACTGTGTCAAATTTTGGGCACCTCAACATGAGAGAGATGTGGAGGTGCTGGAGGAGGTGCAGAGGAGGGCAACGAAGCTGGGGAAGGCGCTGGAGAATAAATCTTATGAGGAGAGATGGAGAGAGCTGGGGCTGTTTAGTTTGAGGAAGAGGAGGCTGAG
>JAOXOE010030391.1:0-13144 GCA_028565055.1 Phoeniculus purpureus | reverse complement strand
CAGCCAGGCTGCCCTTCAACACCTCCAGGGATGGGGACTCCCCCACTGCCCTGGGCAGCCCAGTCCAGGCTCTGATCTCCCTTTTCCTGACATCCAACCTGACCCTCCCATGGCAGCAATTTTTCATTTGCTGCAGAAGGCCCTGCTCTGGATCCCAAGATTTGTTTGTGCGAGATGCTGCTGACCCAAACGTCACTGACAAACCATTTGGAAGCATCAAGGTGATGGTCTGTCGCAGCCAGCACAGCCATCCCCACCGGACAGCTGACCAAGCCTCCTCCAAACAGCAGACACTTCTGGTGAGGCAGAACCTGGCACTGCAAGTGTCCCAAAGCCCAGCGTGACTTCTGCCTCTGGAGCAGAAGGTCCTTTCAGAAGCCTGTCTTACAGGAGACGGTTTCTGAAGCTCAAGTGTGGTCCCTCTGCATTACAACAACAGAGGCAGTCAGGTAACAAACATGCCGGTGTGCTTCAGCTCACAACGACCATGTAGGAAACAGCTGCTAAACCCACACACATGCAAGGACAAACAATGTTTACTTTCTAAAAACATCATCTCTTTTCTCTCTGTGCATTTTCCTTTTCATAGAATCATTAGAATCATTAGGGATTGGAAGGGACCTCAAATGATCATCCAGTCCAATGCCCCTGCCACAGCAGGATCCTCTAGATCCAGTCACACGAGAACATGGCCAGGAGGGTCTGAAACGTCTCCAGAGAAGGAGACTCCACAACCCCCCTGGGCACCCTCACTGGGAAGAAGGTCCTTCTCACATTGATGTGGAACCTCCTATTCCCTGTTCTTCTTCTAACAGTGCAGGGCCTGCAGAGCTCAAAGGAAATTCTCTCCTTTCACGAGCTCATTACAACAGGGTAGAAAGTCTGACTTCATGGTCAGCACGTAAACACACTGTGGGATTAGCTACCTCAGCCACTGCCTTTGCAGCAGCGGCCAGCAGCTCTCCCCAGCAGCTTTGGGCACATTCTCTGGGCACACTGGAAACTCAACCGTACAACAGCCGACACTACCTTTCTATTGAGAGGTAGTGTTGGGGGATCTGGTTTAGATCTGGTTTAGAGGAGGTCTGATGGTTCAGCTTGATGATTGCAGGGTTCTTTTCCAACCTGAATGACTCTGCGACTCTGAGTGCCCCCGTGTGAGGTGGACACGCTGCTTCGCTCCCCAGCGTGCTGCAGCGCAGACACATCCCTACGCGGGGAAGGTGGAGTAGAGCCAACAACCCCTTTCAGAAAGGACTTCGGGACCTTTAACAACCAAAGAGGAGAACTCTGACATTTTTTCTTGACTGTGTCTCATCAGCACCTTCCCCACCCCGCTGCGACCTTGAGCTGCTTACAGTTGTGACAGGTAGCGCCGCTGTATCCCGTTCCATCGCACGTGCACTTGAAGCTGTCCCACGTCTGGCTGCATCTGCCGTCATGTTCGCAGTGGTTGGGCACGCACCTGCCGGGAGGAGAGCAGAGACAGAGAGGAAAAGCTCAGTGAGCTCAACATTCACACAGGGTTGAGCTGCGAGCTGCCCAAGGCTTGTTGCTTAAGGCACGTCAACTGATTCAGGTTTAGCTGGTGACACCACTGCGCAGAGGCAGCTTCACCGAGGCCCTGCTGCAGCCCTCCTGCAAACAGCACAGAAGCACCATGACGGCCGAAGATGCTCGGCCATCGCTCAGCTGGGCTCTGCTCTCTGCACAGGGGAGCTGACCAGACAAAGCAAACATCACAAGTCACTTCTCCTCCTCCTCCTCCCGTGTCAGCCTCACAGACCGCAGCCCCACAACGGAGCGAGTTCAAGAAAGAACATCAGGGAGCTGCCACTTATCTTTGTGCAGCCAGCACTGGGATAAACTGGAGGCAGACAGGCTGCCGGCTGGGATGCTGCAGTATTCAACCCAACGGGCTTCGGTGTGGAAGCTGGAATGTTGGGTCTTCATGGGGACGGGTGGCGAGTGGTGCGCACCTTCCTCCCACCCATCTGCTTTTCTTCTACTGCACCACCCCTGATGGAGAGCGGAAGGAACGCACGAGTGGAACATCACTGGTGCCTGGAGAATACAGCTTAGAAAGCTGCTGCAGAGAGCTGGGGCTGTGTAGTTGGAGGAAGAGGAGGCTGAGGGGAGACCTCATCACTCTCTGCAGCTCCCTGAAAGGACACTGCAGAGATGTTGGTGCTGGGCTCTGCTCACAGGTCAGCAGTGACAGAAGCAGAGGGAAGGGCTTCAGGCTCCAACAGGGGAGGGTTAGACTGGCCATCAGGAAGAAAATCTTCCCAGAGAGAGTGGTCAGGCCCAGGGTGGTGGTTGAGTCGCCGTCCCTGGATGAGTTTAAAAGTCATTTGGATGTAGTGTTGGGGGATCTGGCTTAGGGGTGAATGTGTGGAGTAGGGTTGATGGTTGGACTCAATGATCCCAAGGGTCTTTTCCAAGCTGAATGATTCTGTGATTCTATGAATTAGATAAAAAAATAAAAGATGTGAGGCATTAATCAGCAAAGTGCAGTTGCTGCAGGTACACGCGTGTGCAGGGGGAAAATTAGTGAGGAAACCCAAACTTGGAGGTGGATTTGTACCCTCTATCTAGTGGGTTCTAAGTGTTCCACACTTGACTGATCCTAGAGAGGATCACAGCCTCTAGATTCATTGGCAGGAGAAAGCATAAGGGCATAACATCATGAATCTAGCACAGCAGACATGGAAATAATTTGCTTCCAGAGATGAGGATGACTGTGGTTTGGGAGGGTTTAGTTGGGGGGATTTTAATGCAGAGAAAGAAACACAGCAACTGAAACAGGGTGCAATTTACAGCTCTTTCATGGAGCTGCTCTTGGGACGATACAATAAAATCCTGCTGCGCTCTACAGTCAAGCTGACACATTTTCAATCTCCCCTGAATCATTCCTGAACATCTAAATGAAGCCTGGTATTGAATATGAATGGGAAATAGTACTTGCTTAGCTCAAATCTGTATTTTTATTTCATCTCGGGGGTGGGAGCCGGCTTGGGAAAAATGTTTCCAGGGCAGTACAAATGGATGAGGCGGTACCTGCAAATTAATGTTCTGCAAAACTGTCTCCAGTCTTCAAGTCCGAATTACTCATCAGCTTCAAATAAATGTGAGTGAATCTAACTGGGGTGAGAGAAGTGCGAGCAAACGGCACAGACCTTCCCCATAAGCACGTAAAGTCAGGAAAGCTCCTGGCGCTGACAAACCACAGAAGTTTTCTCTTCGTCCATCTAACCCCACCTTGAAGCCTGTGTGAACTAGCTCAGCAGTTCTAAGACATCAAACCCTTTATGGCACTTCCATAAGACTTATACTATAGTAACTGCCTGAGCTGTTACACCCTTGAGTAGCTGTTCAACTTGTAGAAGAGAAGGTTTGTGTGGATCTTACAGCAGCCCCCAGTACCTGAAGGGGCTATAGGAAAGCTGTACAGGGACTTTTTTCAAGGGACTTTAGTGATAGGACAAGGGAGATGGGTTCAAATCAAAAGAGGGGAGATTTAGATTGGAACTTAGGAAGAAAATCCTCCCTGTGAGGATGCTGGAACAGGTTGCCCAGGGAGGTTGTGGCTGCTCCATCCCTCAAAGTGTCCAAGACCAATTGGATGGGGCTCTGGGCAACCTGCTTTGGTAAGAGGTGTCCCTGCCCATGGCAGAGGGTTGGAACTGGATGATGTCTGTGGTCACTTCCAACCCAAACCGGCCTGTGATCCCATGAACTTCCATGGGACAATCTTTGCACAATCTTGTTTTAAGAAAAAGTCAGCACCAAGTGCCGTTTACTTCTGCTTGGCAGTTGCCATCGGTACAGAACACACGTGTTTGTGGGGATGCAGCTGACTGAAGGAGCACCGCTTTCCCTTCAGCATCTCTTGGCTGTTGTCCTCTGCTCTTTACATTTCCTGATGCTTCACCTCTTCCTTGATTGGGAGCAATGAACCTCCTACGACTCTTTACTTCTATAAATAGAATTTTTTGGCAGTAATTGGGAACAGAACTGACTAGCGTGGACGGGAATCATTTAGAGAATGTAGCTTTCAAGTGAATAGCTGTACAGGTTTGGGATGGCTGATGCATTCCCTGCTGCCTTGAAAGGTTGTTGGGCATTTAATGAATCTGTGTAGGTTTAAGGTAAGGAACAGCTTAGGCTGCAAAACTCAGTGCCAGACGATACTGGGATGATCACAGATCTCCTGGAGCTGCTCTTCCCTCAGGGCTTTTTCCCTACCAGTGACACACAGCAAAGGAAGAGGAAAGATGAGACAGGAAAAGAAGTGAAAGCAAACTGATCAGATATAGAAGAAAACCAGAAAAGGACTAGGAAAGGCAGAGAAAAACTAATTTAGACTCTGCCAGCTCGAAAGAGAGACCAGATGGTATAATCTGAGTGATGTGGCACAAGGCAAGGACAGAGGGGACAGCACAGACCACATTTACTGACATTTCTATGCTGGAAACACAGTGGAAAATCTCTGCAAGGGCAATGACGATGAGAGTGAGCAGAGGAAATGCCATGGCCAAGGCAGTGAAGCCACTCAGTCAAGGGGAGCAGCGACATTGCCATCGCAAAGCCGGCCTTCACAAGAAGCTATGGGACACAGGAGATGGTGAGAAGTTATGCTCTAGAAGTTTTCAGTATCTAAGCAATTATTTGGGTTCCTCTGTTAGACCCCAAGTTTCAGAAATCACTGGAAAGGAGCTGAGGAGTCACTCAAACACTTCTGCTTGGGAGACAAGTTCCTTTTCAGACTAAACAAGCAGATGTTGTCCAAGGAAGAGTCAGCTGGAGTCTGTTTTTCGAAGTCCCGTCATATTGTGTGTTCTAGGGTGCACAGTACTATTGGCTTGGGACTAGAGGAGGAGTCTCTCTCTCTCATCAAGCTCTATTTGAAGGCGAGGGGCAATTAACCCTGGAAAAATGGGATTTTTATGACATTGTTTTTTAAAAAGGAGTATAAATACAACAGCAAATCTACCAAGACTTCAATATTTCCCCTCCTCCTTCACTGCCCATCTGTACCAGAGCTATTCTGTACGTTGCCCTTCATGAAAGAAAAGGATTTCTAAATACTGTTTTCTTAGTCTAGTGAAGCAATAATCCAAATGGGTTAAACCCAAAAATCCCAGCGTGCGTTGGCCTCAATTTTTCCCAGACATCTTAAAGTCGGGAATAACACTGCAGACATCATCCAGACCCATCCCAGCAGATCATCTGCATCAGAAAAACAGTCCTTTGGAACTGGGGGCTCTAATACATAGTCATAAATGTTAATACTACAGAGCAGTCCTGGAAGAGCTTAACCCACTATGGGACTATATTGAGAGCTGGAAAAACAATCAAAGACCTTGACACAACTGAACCCCTGCTGGAGTATTCTGAAACCTCTCCTGACAACCTCTGGCCACTTGAGGTGGATCTCAAGGGCATCAAGCCGTTGGACATCAGGAAAAACTAAAATTGTTCCATCAGGCCTTGGCACAGGCTGCCCAGGGAGGGAGCTGAATCACCATCCCTGGCCATGCTTCACAGTTGTGGAGATCTGGAGCCCAGGGATGGGGTTTCGTGGTGGGTTAGGACTGTCGGGTTCATGGTTGGAGTCAATGAGCTTGAAGGTGTTTTCCAACCTAAATTATTCTATGATTTGATGAAACAGCTGCATCCTACAGTTGGGAAAAGGAAAACAAACATGAAAATGCTCTGGCACCTAAGCTTTTGCTGTTTTGAAGACTCAGCCTAGCCAGATTTGCAGCAAAATCTTTAGGAAACCCAATACCAACACCCACATTTTGATTAGGATGATGTTCAGCCTCACTTCTGCCACACTGAACATCCAAATGGATAAACTCTGCCTGGATGACTCTGCCTAGTCATCGGTCGTGTGGAGCCAAGAGACATCGTATTTCTTGTTAGCCCTGCAGAATTCACATTTAGCCAAAAAGATCTATTCCTAATCACATTGGTTTGAGTAATTGTTTCCCTGACATCCCTGCGCTCAAGAAAATATCAGTCATTTACAGAAGTTTCAAGAGGAGTAATAGTTGAGAGAAGCTCGGTGTGAGCTAAATTAAGCCTCCACCTTCATCAAAGTCATTAAGAGGTAGCTATTAACGACGTGGCCAAGAATTATCATTCAGATAAGCTGAGCAGGGACCCTGCCAGATGTCAAACCACCCTTATCTTAAGTAATATATGGCACTGAGTAAGATGGTGCTTTGGCTTTGGAGAGACGCCAGCGAGGCTGCTGGAACGACTATTTTTGAGAGTCTACTGGAATCCAGAAAAAGGGGGAAATCGGATCCCAGAACTCCTGCAGAAGAGAAACTCTTTGATTTCCTTTACCAGAAGCACCTTTGTGCTGCCTCTCTCCTGCTGCTTTCCATCACCATCTGCAGAGATGTGTCACTGGCCCGGAGCACCTCTGAGAGACTCAGCTTGGGGACACCCTCCACAGGCCAGCTGGGTTCCTCTGAGCCCTGGGCCATGCTCAGCACCACTTTCCATCTCCCCAGCTCCCACCTGCTGTCATCCTCAGTTCAAGCACATCCACGGCAGCTCTCTGTTCCCGGCTCCAAGTCGGTACATTAGCTAGGGTTGGTGCTGCCTCTCTCCTTCAGCCGCCCAGTTCCTCTGTGTTTCAGATGTCTCCACATTCTCTGACGCCTCAGAAACACGACCTTGCACCCTGGCACTATAGTTTCCTTCATCTGTTTGCTTTCATCACCCTATTTGTATATCCTTAGCATATAATTACTGCACATAGAGCCAAGAGGTGCCTGAATTAAGCAATACAGATGAAAGAGTGCTGTGAAATGAAGGCAGAGCAGCCTCAGTTGTCCATATTAGCAATACAAATGATGGGGGAAAGTGGTCCGTGGCAGCCTAATTAATTTCCTGCCCCAATTACCAAGGGCTTGGGGCTTTTCTAAGACAATATTGAAACACAAAAAAATACTGGAGTGGCACTTCTGTATCCAGATGAGGATCCCAGAAAACAGCTCCTGCTTTATGTCTTTTTTCCCAAAAATAGGAAGATAACTCATCTTGCTTAGGAGTAGAACGCTGGTATCAGTCATAAGATGTTCCAGGTTTTTCTCAGCCGTGGGGATAGTAAATGCGAGAGGACTGGTGAGAACAAGCTCTAGTGATCAGCTGTTTTCATGGGAGTAACATGGTGATGTTACTGGGCTGAGGTTTACTATCAGATTGAGAGCCACCTCATACAATCACAGAATCATAGAAAGGCCGGGGTTGGAAGGGATCTTCAGGATCATCCAGTCCCAACTCCCCTGTCCTGGTTTAATTGGAATCCAGAACCAAGACACACTTCTTTTGTTTGGTCTGGTTGCTCCATTGCTCTATTCTTAGTTTAGATCAACAACAAATGAACACTGAGGATATTTTTCTTAACTCTAAGCTTAACTCTTTTCTTAACTCATTAGCTCATGTCCTTACAGGATCGGCTCTTTGGGAAGGAGCCTGGACCTCCAGATCCCTGTTGATGGTTGGACTCAATGATCCCAAGGGTCTTTTCCAACCCGAATGATTCTGGGATTCTGTTTGCGGACCAAGTGAGAATTGTGCTCAAACCAATTGACTCTTAGCAATGAAAGGCCTAGAGGAAGACAGATAACATGGTACGAACTCACCAACTCACTGAGCTTGAGCCTCAGTAAAACAGGCCATGGTAAACACAGGCTTCATTAAACACACAGCTTCGTGAAACACGAGGCTTCCTAAGGAAGCAGCAACAACCTTTTGTTTGTCCACTGTGGCTTTAACAGAAGAGCAGGCTAGAAATCTGCCGCAGATTCCCACGGGGAATTCTTTATAGGCTGAGCTCTTCCAGAAATAATTGGACCTAATTGACATGAATCCCATTAAAATACAGCGAGGTCATCGCAAACTTTGAGTTTGAATTGAAAGCAAAAATTCTACCCCAAGACAAAAGTCACTGCCAGGAGGGTGCAAATAGAGAACAAAAGACAAAGGCAGATGAAAATGAGGAGCTGGCTGCCTGAGAGCAGTGACCTGTGGAACTGAACATTTAAAGGTTTACAACTGCAGTGGGTTTTGCTCTGAAGTTTTCTGCAGTGTCTACAACAAGCACAAGGCTGACTCCAGCTACAAGCAAACGAGCTAGAGAAATGCCTGGAAGTCAGCGATCAGAAGCGGGTACGTAACACCCAGTCATAGAGCTGGCAAGGTTTGAACTCTGCTGGCCGTAACAAGTCTCGTGGCCCCGGGAGCATCTGGCCATCATTAAAATGAAAGCCTAGAGAAGGGTCTGTGTGAATGTAATCCTCCTCATTACGAGAGAAGGATACTGCCGACACCACCACTGCTTCGCTTTCCATTTGACTTCAGAGCCTGATCACGATTCTTTAATCTTTTCTACTTTGCCTTGAAACAATCGGATGAATCTAAGCCTGGAAAATAAACAGCCCTTTATCTGCAGCACCCCCAGAGATCACAAACAGCTCTGTGTCCTGGGAGGAATGGGAGCAGCTACTGACACATCGTTCCTAGGGTGCAAAGCAGCTGAATTGACAAAACCCAATGATTTTAGAGAGGTTGTTTCTTCATTCAAGTTAATGGGGCACAGAATTACCAGTGGATTGGGAGCACCAGCCCCATGAACAAGCCCTGTGCAGAATTCCCAGTGCTCTCTTCCCATCTCAGCACAGCAACCAGCTCCCCTGGTAAAACACATCAGTTCCATCTTTATCCTCGTTGTTGCTCTTCTAGCTCTCTCTGACCTTATTCGCCCACGGGGGCGGAACAGCAACGTTCCCAACTTTTAATCATCCTGTATATCTATCACAAAAGTCTCCACGTATTTACCCACCTAGAGAATGAAGCAGGACATACAAACCATTGTATCCTGCTTGGCACTCACCAAGAGCCTCACATCTCTTTTATCTATTCAAGTTGCTTTGTTTGATGATGTAGAAATAGATTTAACATTGTCTGTTTCCTACACCTGAGCAAGGGAAATCCTGGGGTGCCCAGGAATATTTCAATGTAAAGTTTAGCAGAATAAAGTTAATTGAAGGTCATTGGATTCTTCTCTCTTTCCCCTCCCCTTATTTTTTTTCTTTTTAAAATAATTTGAAGTGACTCCACTGTTGGTCAGCAGGGGGGAAAATAACAATGATTTTGTTAAAGCGGAAGGAATTAGCATGAGATGAGTAAAGGTTAGATGTCAGGATGGAGAACGGAAGCTTAACTCTGCCTCCAACACAAAGCAGACCGGCAGAAAGAAGTGAAACGAGGCAGAGTAAATCAAAAAGGGGACAAAAAAGAGCCTCTGCATCAAGAGTACCCTTGAAAATGAAAGTAGATCAAGACCTTGATCAAAGATTTAAGGTTTGTGGTTAACTCTGTCTATTCAGAAATCAGACTTCTTTGCAATGGGTTGGGTTTGCAGTGGGTTGGGTTTGCAAAGAGTTGGGTCTGCAATGGGTTGGTTTTGCAATGGGTTCGGTCTGAAATAAGTTGGGTTTGCAATAGGTTGATTTTGCAATGGGTTAAGCCAATGAGATGAAGGAAAGTTCTAGAAGAAGCGTGAATAGGTGGGTGCAGAGGAGCACACAGCCTGTGCTACTGGAGCTGGGCTCCTACACTGCCGAAAAAAATATGTACCCCAAACCAGTCATTAATCACCAAATTATAGAAACACTGAGGCTGGAAGGAACCTTTAAAGATTGAAAGGGCTGGGTTGAAAGGGATCTTTACAGCTCATCCAGTCCAACCTCCTGCCATAGGCAGGGCCACCTTCAAGTAGGTCAGGCTGATCAAAGCCCTGTCCAGCCTTGATTATGACTTAAATTTGGTATCATCCTCATGAAAGAGCAGAGGAAACAGGTTAGAAGAAGATAGGTGTTCTGAGAGGCATCTCTCAAGCAAGGCAATCCACAAGTATTTTAATTACAATTAATTACAATTCAGAAAGTGTGGAAGTAGCTGAAGCACGAAACAAAAGAACCACGAAGCGAAACGTGGTTAATGAAGCTGAGAATTACAAGTAGGTTACTCTAGACCAGAGAGAAATAAAGGCTCTCGAATAAAGAGATGGAAAATGTTAGCAGAAAAAAGCCCAACAACGAACCACTCCTAAACAAACACCAGCGGCATCTATACACATCTCTTTTTGGGTTGTGAAGAAAAAGAATAGCCTCATCATTATCCCGGCTGCTTTCATCTCCATGAGCAGGCACCAAGATTCTATCAGATGCACTTGATATTGTTCATTGTTTCAGCAGTATCTGCATGAGCAGCCACTCATCCCGTTGTTGCTGGTCCCTGAAGGCACCTGCAGTGGAATAACTTAGCATCATGGTGAGGAACCTAAGCACTCGGGGAGGTGGGTTCTGGAGCAATAGCATCACAACATGGTCTTTTCTATCACCAAGTTTCACCAAGAATGATCAGAAACTTTCTGTACAGGTAGAATTTCATGTGGTATTATAAACTGACCCAAGTTTTCAAGAAGCAAAAATATTTCAAGTCCAAGTGTTCCCATTCCATCATCACACCTTGCAGATCACCAGCACTTCTTGGCCAAGGCTGGGTGAGATGTGCAAACACCCTCCCAATCCATATTTTTACATTCAATAAGGCATTTGCATGAGTCAAGGACACGTAAAAAAATCCATAGAGAGGGATTCCTGTGTCATCAGCGTGTGGTTTCTAGTCCTCTAAAGGGGAAAGTTGGTACAAGAGCATTGTTAGAATGTCAGGACAACTATCTGTCCTCTCTGTTTCACACTAACCTTAAATAGCATTTATGTGAGGTACCATATGTCAGCCCCTCTGTCTGCCACCTTCAGACTTCACTTTCTGAACCACAGGAACCAGTATGCTGAACAGCAAGAAGTCTGCTGTAAAATTTTGCGGAAGCGCAGTCATGCTGGGTTAAGAGTAGACCTCAAAGAGCCTTCACTTTAAAGACTGCAAAACAAGCCCTCCCGTTATGGGGTAAGCACCAAAAGCATCATTACACCCATGTCCTTCAAAGCAAATGAGGTCTAAAAGCAGGCTGAAGTATTACTGGTACTCGTAACGGGGCACGTCATGCTGCAGGGCATGGTCCATCAGCCAGCTCTTCAGTGGGGTCCTGTCTTCCTGCACAGCCATGCACCACCTGGCTGTGTCACCAAGTGGATTGAGGCCACGGGAACCATGGTTTTGATCTGAAAATGTTTATCATTTGGGAATTCATCTTCTAACACAAAAGATGGATGCTGCTCCACCACAGGCTGGCTTCCCAGTTTCACAGCCACCACCAGTACTAACCGTGTGCCCGAGCATGGCCAGGAACGGCTGACTAGCGCTGTTCTCTCATCTCCAGATACTGTAGCCTCATGCAGAATGCACTGAGGCCATCAGAACTCTTTTGATTTCATCACTGGAGCTGGCATCGAGTTTGGCACTAGGTCTCACCTCCAGAAATAGTTCCCACCGCTCAGGCAGTTCATTTCCTTCCCAAGTTGTTTGGCAGCTGATCAACCATCACTGCTGTGAAAAGTAAGCACTTGGAGATGGATGATCTAAGAGCTAGTTAATAGGACAAGGGAATACCTCAGGCCCCATATTCCTTTGGTTTAGGACTAACCGGAAACCTGCTGGTTCATTTCTCTTGTCATCTGTGAAGGATGGGCTCAAGGCACCCCAATTGCAACAGGACCCCATGGTGTGGGACACCTGCTGCCTCTCAGCAGAGATGAAGTTGCTTTCCTCCACGATATCCCAGGAACACTGATGGGACCTTGAAAGGAAGTTGGAACCTCCCTGTGTTGATGCATTTGCTCTATAAACACGGAGATCTTCAGCCTTCTGAATTGTCTGTAATTCTCTGTCCCCAGAGTAACTCACAGAATCACAAGATGTTAGGGGTTGGAAGGGACCTCCAAAGATCATCCACTCCAATCCCCTTCCACAGCAGGTTCCCCTAGATCCAGTCGCACAGGAACATGGCCTTCAGAGACTGGGAAGCTGCTCAAAGGTCACTTGGGAGCCTCCTCTTCTCCAGGCTGAACAAACCCAACTTGCTCAGCCTGTCCTCAGAGGAGAGATGCTCCAGCCCTCTGATCATTCTAGCTGCTCTAGTGAACTGTTGGTTTTCGATTCTCTCTGGGTCTCTAAGGAGATGTTCAATTTTTGGGGTATTTATTTAAAGTTTTCTTTTTAAAAGCTGAGATGGATTGTAGCTTGTAGGTTGGAAATGTAGTTTAAAGCTCACTTGAAGGAATTAATGGGAAATGGTGTTTTAACTTGAGCTCACCCACTTACCCAGCATCCTTCCCCCTAAACCTCGTAGGCAAAGCACTGGGAACAGACTCGCACTCCTCTCTGTCATTCTCTTCCCACTTTTCACTGGTGTCCATAGCAGAACTTGTAGACAAGCATTTATGTTTCACATCAATGGAAAGATTTTAGAAATCAGGGCATCATAAGGTCCCGATTCTATGAAAAAACTGGCAGCTGGAGAATTTTATCGCCAGACAAACCTGCCCACAAGTGTTTATGGTTTCCTAGTAAACAGACACACTGGAAGTAAAATTGCTGCTTTCTGCAAACAACCAAAGGATTTGTGGAGCAAGCTGAAAGGGAAATAGACAAACTTGTCTAAGTTTGTTTACCTGGAAGTTTCCTGTAGTCCAGTGGGAACCTCTCAAAGGCACACCCTGGCTTATTTGCACAGCCAGAGATCAGCATCTGCTGATAACAGGCTCAGGTGCCACAGCCAGGCTGTCCTTCAATACCTCCAGGGATGGGGACTCCACCACTGCCATGGGCAGGCCAGTCCAGGCTCTGATCCTCCTTTAAATGATGTAGGGCTTCCTTAACATCCAACCTAATCCTCCCTGGGCAGTTTCAGGCCCTGCCCTCTCGTCCTGGCACTGGGTGCCTGGGAGAAGAGCCTGACCCCTATGACTGCAACCTCCCTTCAGGGAGTTGAAGAGAGGGAGAAGGTCCTCCCTGAGTCTCCTCTCCTCCAGGCTGCACATCCCCAGCTCCCTCAGCATCTCCTCATCAGACTTTCCTTCCAGTCCCTTCCCCAGCCTCGTCGCTCCTCTGGACCTGCTCCAGCCCCTCCATCTCCTTCTTGAGTTGAGGAGCC
>JAOXOE010030390.1:0-13144 GCA_028565055.1 Phoeniculus purpureus | reverse complement strand
ATGGTGAAGAACTTCCTCCTCACATCCAGTCTAAATCTACCCAGCTCCAGCTTTGCTCCATTCCCCCTAGTCCTGTCCCTACCTGATGTCCTAAAAAGTCCCTCCCCAGCCTTTTTGTAGGCCCCTCTTAGATACTGGAAGGCCACAAGGTCACCTCGGAGCCTCCTCTTCTACAAACTGAACAGCCCCAACTACCTCAGTCTGTCCTCAGTCAGTCTGTCATTTTTATTGCTGTGTGTTACTTTAGTCAGGGATCTTTTCTCCTGACCACTTCCATGTAACCATGAAAGCCTCCACATGGCCACTCCTATTCACTGAATTGTAGAACAGCTTAGGTTGGAAGGGACCATGGAGATGATCTAATTCCAACCTCTCTCCTATAGGCAAGGACACCTCTCACAATGACAGGTTGCCCAGGGAGGGGGCATCCACGAGTCCTCTGGACAACCTGTTTTATACCCTGTCTGATACTGCAGGGAGAGATGGTCAGGTAACGGACCAGGAGAAGCGGTTGGCTACCTCAGTTAGGATAGTCTGTAGGTAAAGATGACAGTGCTGTTGCCTGTCATACTGTGACAAATATACAGTTTGGTAAAGAACCTGAACACAGAATAAGCCCTGAATGACGAATGGATGGATGGAAGCAACAAACAGCACAAAAGGTAACTGGTTTGTGGATTTTATTAGCATTCAAAGGATTTGTTCTCCTTTCACCTTGGTTAACCTGTACACCCCTCTGTCTTTGAGCCATGCCTGCTTGAATGAAAGATCCTCAACTTTTTCAATCATCGTGTTAGGAGATTTAAAGATTTTGATAAAACAGAAACCTAGAAACTCAATACACTCCCATTTTCCTCATCTCCTGAACTTCCTCATCTGTCATGCCCTACCATTTGCCATGAATTGCCCTCATTGTGCCATTTCCTCAGCTTTGTTTCTATTCTTATCTTAGGGCAGGAGTTAAGAACCTTGTGGAAAATGATCAGTGTAGTGATAGGATTTGCCCACTGTTTGTAGCATTTCTAGACATTTCTTTCCCCTTTGTCTTCTTTTCCTTTACACTTCATTTTCAAGGTCCACAGAAGGACTGATAAGAGTCATAGGTGATCCCTGTACTCAATCTATTCTCCCTGTAGCTTGTGGTCAGTTCCTCCTTCTAGTGGGTGTATCCTCACTCCTAGACAAAAACCTGGAGGAGTTAATTCATTTTTTACTTTTTCTCTCGGCCATTGAAAACAAACAAAACAATGTTCCCTGGAAGCCTGGGAGCCAAAGAGCAACTCAGGGCAAACAGCAGCTGTTGAGTGCAATTGCTGGAAACAGTCTTTTTTTTAATTATTGTTTTGTTTTGTTTTTTTCCTGAAAAGTAAGTGGAGCACTTGCAGGTAGCAGTCTGTCCAAAAGACAGATGTGACTATAAAAATCACAGAACGTTAGGGATTGGAAGGCACCTTGAAAGATCATCTAGTTCAATTCCCCTGCCACAGCAGCATCACCTAGACCAAGTTGCACAGGACACATCCAGGTGAGTTTTAAACTTCCCCAGAGAAGGAGACTCTGCAACATCCCTGGGCAGCCCCTTCCAGTGCTCTGTCACCCTCACTGGGAAGAAGTTCCTTCTGATATTCATATGGAACCTCTCATGTTCCAGCTCACACCTATTGCCCCTTGTCCTGTCACTAGATGACATTGAGCAGACCCTGGCTCCATCCTCCTGACACCCATCCCTCACATATTTATAGACATTAATGAGGTCACCCCTCAGTCTGCAGGACACACTTGGCTTCCTTTGGAGATCTCCAACTTTTTCTTGCGTCATCATCTCATGTTATGACTTAATGAAGAAGAATCTGGCATGAATTGAATGGGAGAAGGGGAAATGGTGGGCCTGACTGGTATTCTGTCAGTGCTGTCTGGGTAGAGAGGTCACTTGCATTTTGTGATTTAATACAGTCAGGAAAATACTTGACTGCATTTTCTGTCTTGGAGCCAGATCTTTTTCACTCAAGAGTGTTTTTGTATTGTTCAAGGAGTGAAAGAACAGCTAAATTATACTCTTAGCTGGGTGTCGAGTGTTTAGTGTTGTCATGGTAGTGTAAAATGTTTGTGTGGTACCAGGGAGTGTACACCAGTGCTTTCATGACTGTTGTCAGAGTTCTGATCTCAGAGCTTGCTTGTCATTAGCCAGTCAAAGGAGTGAATCCCACACATCTATTTCAGTCTGTGAAAGCTAGAAAATTAAGTGATGTACCAGTTTAACACTGCCTGTGTCCAAGCAGCACTAACCCATCTGCTGCCGGTAGAGAAGCCTGAAGAGTTCTGCCAGGATTGTGCTTTATGCAGCAAGACTGATGTTTGTAGTACTTACTCTTTCCAATCTGAATGCATATCTATTAATCTTCAACATGTACTTCGATAAGTCTTTCTTTGCATGGGTTATTGTTGAAGGAATGAACGAAAACTGAAGTCAAACAAGGTGCAGGACACCTTTTGTAAGAGTCTTGGTTCTCTCGATACGGATTGATTTCTGACTCCTGGTTGAACTTTAAAAAGAAGTTCTTTACTGAGAGGGTGGTTAGGTACTGGAATGGATTGCCCAGGGAGGTGGTGGTGTCACCGTCCCTGGAGGTGTTTAAGGAACAAGTGGACGCGACGCTTACGGATCTGGTCTAGCAGTTAGATAATAGCGTAAAGGTTGGACTCAATGACCCTGGAGGTCCTTTCCAGCCATGATGATTCTGTGATTCTGTGATTTAGCAGGCATGAAGCTGTGGATTTGTTTGAAACTTGAACTTTAGGCTTTGAGGAACCTTAAAGACAATCTAGGCTCTGTGTAAACATCCAAGCACTTCATATTTTCATGTTTGAGTTCTGCTTACGTCCCTTTTCAAATACTTTGGCTTGTCCCATGAGGACTTTTCACGTGACTTTCCAAGCACTTTGCACTTCTATTGCATCTGACCTTTTATCAAAACATGCAGAGTGGTTAATTATTCTGCTGCAGTTTTCACTGTATGAACAATAACCTCTTTCTTTCCTTAACGGATTGTTTGCCCAATTAGTCAGTTTTGTCCAATATTGTTAAGAAGCCTTGACTTTGGCTTCTTGATAAATAATAGCTGCTTCCTGAGCCCATTCAAACACTGAAATCATTGTTAAGCTCTACTAATGACCTCAGAAATGCTGTAGGGTTTCACCAGCACAGGTTTATTCCAAATACAAATCAGCAGAAATGATTTGAAAGGTGTGAGGCCCTATGAGTTTGCCTTAGTGAATTCACTCCATAGTTTTGACTGCATACAGAAAATGGAATAGAAATGGAAGAGCTGCAAGGAATGCAGATGTATTTAATTGCCAACCTATGGGATTTAGCGATACCTGGGTGTGGAAAACAGTGGGACCACACACTGTGCCGAGCTAGATTCTAGTGTAGGACTTCCACGTGACTCAGTAAAATGTGTGTATGTGTAGGTGTCCAAGCTTTTGCCCATGTAGCCTTACATATGGAAAAGCAGGTATGTGGGCCAGAGTTATACGAAATTTCTAAAGAGTCTATGTGGGACTCAGTTTTCCAACTCCTGCTATTCTAGCAGAGATGGAACACAACAATTGGATGAGCTTTAATGACAACTCGGATGGAAGTTGACACAAAACCAGATTTGGACAAATCTGTTTTTCTGTTTTGGTGTTGCTTGGAGGGGGTTTTTCGTGTTTTTTAATTCCTATGCTTTCGTGGAGGAGGCAAACATTATCTGTTTATGATGTATTCTGCAAATGGTTTGAATGAGATTATAATTTTTATTGTTATTGAGATGCAGAGCAATTCCATTACTGCAGAGATGTGTTCTGACTCACAGGCCAAGCCAACTACATGTAGGGTTGACAAGGGAAGAGTCCACTTGTAAAATAATTTTCTGCATGCCTATAAAAGTCACTGCAGGTCTACAGAACTCAGTTAGTGAAACCTAAACAGCTATCTGGCTGGAAAAATTTAGGGTTGACTGAATAGCTAGAAACTTCACTGACAATATTGATGAGGTCTTGACAAACTCTAATGGAAATCTCTCTCCCTTGCATGTTCCTATCCTTAGATATGCAAACAGAAGACCAAGACAGGACCTGCTGTTTTAAATAAAATATAAAACATTAAAAAACCCTTAAGATTCTTAAAAACGAAGACAAGCATTTACAATTACCTTTAAGCTGGTGGAAACGGTTTGACTGTTTCATAAATGCTTTCAGTATCTCAGTCTGTCATGAGACATGGGACAGGACAGCCAAGCAAACTTGGAGCATTCCTTGGGAATGCTTGGAACCAAAACCTGCTCAAAGGAAGATGTAACTGAAGGGCAGCCTATGGGCTGCTAGGCTGTAGAAGAAACCTTCAAATTGATATATGATGTTTCTAACAGGAAAGCGATTGAGCTTTCTGAATGAGCAATTTTCTCTGTCCTTGTCTATCACCTTCAATACTCATCTAAAGCCAAGAGACTTTCTCTGAAGGTAACACAGAAGTTCCACTCTTTCCTCATGTTCCTTATCCAAATTTAGCTGGTAGTTAACTCAGTTAACCTAACAGCTACCTGGTGACTACACACTGAAACATAAAGCCACCCTGGATCTGAGATTTCATAGGAACGGATCTTCAGTTGAACGTCCTCATTTTCACAAGAGCTATCCTGCCTCCCTTTCTGCTGCACTTCACTGCTTCAGGGTTCCAAGGATGCTAACAGGGCTTTGCTGCTTTGAGTACTTCTGCTCAAGGCAATCCCCAGAGGAGTGGGAGCTAAAGAGAGCTGTCTGCAACCTGGGCTTTTAAAAATAGAAGCAGATGGCTGGAACCCTGCAACCAGCTGGGCTGCACTTAGCAAGAGTTCGTGAAAGGTCTCAAGGTCAGCCCTGCACTGTGGGAACAAACAGGCCACGGTGCACTTGAACAGAAGACTGAAAAATGAGCCACAGTGGGAACTGTTCTCTGATTCTTTTCAGATGCTTTTAGAAAGGTTGTTCTGCTTTGTTCCCTTCAGCCAGGCAGACTGCAGATGGGACTGAGTTTGCGGCACTAGGAAGAACTCCTCTTGTCAAAAAGCTGCACTCCTATTATATCTCTTATTTTCCCCACATTTTATAACATTACAACCTTTTTTTAATTGCAGATCTTCTTCATTAACATTTGCCCTAACAGGATTTGCCTCTTCTCTGCTTCATACCAGGATATGTCATTGGAGCAGTCCCATTTTTGCTTAGTTCCTGGCTCTGATGATGATGCTGCACATCTTTGTCACTGCCTCAATATGAATTTGTTATCCCAGGTCTGTAGCATCTTTTCTCATTGAGTTTCAGGGCAGACATTCTTGATCCATCACCACATCATACAAACATGAACTGTGCTGCTCAGCTCCCACTCTTCTCACAGAGCTTTTGGCACCTCCTGTGTTTCAGATCACAGTGTCTCCCTTGGACACTGTATGCTCCGGACTTACTCCATCCTGCATCAAACAGTTTTCTGAAATGGAAGCATCTTCTGCCTCTTACTCCTCTGTTTTGATCCCAGCCAAAACAGAAAATGGAATCTCTGAGCATCTCTTAGACTAGTAATTCCAGCACACTCCTACTCAGCAAAGGACTGGATCATAGAGTTGAATTTAAAGCTGGAGTACTGAAATGAGGCATTTGGCAGCAGAGAACACTAGGAGCCAAACATTGGGGTAGAAACAAATAGGAAGGATAAGGATGACTGGCACTTCAAGAGACTTGGCCTGAAATGCAGCCAGATTCCAAGAAGCAGCCTGGTTAACGTAATTTCTGGGCAGCTGGTGAACAAAGACTTTGAGAGACATACAATTTCTTTTTCCCTAATCCCAAGTTCATTCTTCTAATGCTTCTTCATTTGATGGATATAAACACCCCCAGGTTCCCAACTCAAAGTTCACATTAATCACCTCCACAACTGATACAAGTAGGGTTGATATCAGGAGCTGAGCAGTCATGAGGAATGAGAGGTTGAAGTCAGCAGGGAAGATGAGCAGATGGAAAATGCAGAGTCTGAATTAGGATTCTGTCGAGGTGTGAAACTGCAGCATCTGGGACTAACTAGGGTGTGACGTTGTGCAAATAGTTGTCTAGAATCTGGTCCCATTAGGCTAATTTATGCTTTGATGCAAATAACGTGTGCTGTCCTCTGAAGAATACGAGCTATTCTCGTATAAATGGAAGATGCTTGCACCTTGTATTTTACCTTAGTAATTCCTTCTGACTGTGGTTTAACCACGTGCTGTTATACGGATATGTCACCTAAGAAATCTCCCCCTACTCCCTTCCTCCTGAAAATAAAATGGTAAAAATGTTGTCTATAAAGTCTATTTAACTACTAAAGGCACAAAATGCAGGGATGATGGGGTGAAGAGATGACTAAGAGGACAGAAAATCGGCTTTGGAGGCAGGAGGTAAATGATGAAAAGTTTAAATTTATGAATTGCTCTGCTTGCTCCTGAAGTGTTCCAGAGAACACATGATACATGTGGATGTACATATATGGGTTCTGCTTGGCTGTAGACATTTTTTGATGGTGCTGTACATTTATTTATTTGTTCTGGATCAAATTTCTCTCTCATTTTCCATGCTAAACAATCCAACAGCATTCCCAGGTGTAGAACTTTCTAGCTTTGATTGGAACTATAAATGATGGAGACATTTGTTTCTATTATCCTCTTTCTCCTGATTTTCTTTACAATTTCTTTTGCCACAGAAAAAAGTAATTTCCTTTAAATATTTAAGTTTTGAAAAAACTTAACTGAAGCATTTTATAGACCTAATTTTTCTTCTTAATATTTATTTTGGTTATTTCCACAACACAGTGTAGGTGTTACTGCCTCACAGCTGGCTGAAACTATCTGGATGTGCTGCTTCATGCCTTGATTTAACCCAGCCATTACCGTAGGAATTGAAGTGCTAGTGGGATTTAGGCTGGAAAACACATAGGGACTTGGCATAAGCTCACACCTTGTCCAGGGAATGACAAATGCTTGTTGTAAGGGGGTTGATCTAGATGGCCTTTGGAGGTCCCTTCCAACCCAATACCTACTGTGATTCCATGATGGATATGTGCAGAACATTTTTGTTGATAAATACAAAGAGAAAACCAGATCCCTGATCTCTCAGGGCAGGATTCATAGCCTTCTACAGATTGTTACTGGTGCAACCTGTGAGCAGCACCATGCTGTACTGTGAATACGTTCCTCATCCCCCTACTTGCTGGCATTATGTCAGTGGGGAGCACACCTCCTCATCTGAGCTAAAAGTGGGACAGGAAATCTAAAAGCAGCAACTGTAGTATGGAGACATTTTCTCCTTGGATTAAGTCATCTCAAGGCCTTGTGAACCAGGTACAGCTGTGTCAGATAGCTTCAAAACAGTCTTTGTCTGAAATAGAGCCAAAAGGAATGACGACTGCTCGACTAGGTTGTAGTTGTGTCTGAAAGGTTGACAATGGTGGAGGTGGGAGAGGGAGGCTAGAAGAATGAGAGCAACCGGGAAGTATTGCTGCCCACACAGATAAGTAATTAGATGGGAAAGCTTTGGCAAGCAAAGGCTTACTGTAGTGGAAAGGGCATTGTATTCAGACTTCGCAGCTGCTGTGTGTCAGAGCTCTAGGAGACAATGGTTCTCCTGCATCGCGGGGATTTATTGCGCTCAGTTCCTTTGGGTGCTTCTTGCAACGCATCCTTTTTACTGTCTGGAAAGAGCGATGAACAGAGCACACTGTGATTCAGCAGAGGAGGAATGTCTTTTGAAGACAACCAAAAAGCACTTGAAGTGAATAAAATCAGCAGGACATGCCAAGGTAAATTGCCACGATGTTGTCATCAGTGTGTTGGACAGTGAGGTTTCTCCTAGGAGTCACCCCTCCTCTCTCCGACTTCTGCCAAGGGCAAAGGCTAAATCTTAATCTCCCAGGGTGACTCTTGGGATGGAGATTTCCCTCCTCCCTCTCCCAAGGCCGGCTCCAATGAGGTGCAAAGACCCTTTGAAAACTTGACAAATGGCTTTCAGCATCATCCAAGTGCATCCTCTGAGCGGGGAGGGTGGCCAATCTATTTCTGCACAGAACGGCTCCGTGTTGTCCCTTTGGCATGCGGAGATGCAGCTTGTTACCAACTAGTTTGAAGGGCTCTGTTCTTTGAAAGAAGAAAATTCAGGAGACAGTGAGCACCAAGGGGTTTGCCAGGATGGTCAGAGGGGTGGGATTCCCAATGTGTTTTCTCCACTTCTATTAACAAAGAACTGGAAAATGTGGCTGCCTGCCTTAAATAAATAAAGCCAGGAAAGACGGGAGCTGGGAAGGAAAAGGGTATCACTACGGTCGTGGTCAAATGATAAGAAAAACAATGATTTGCATTTTATTTTAAGATTTAGAACAACTCTTATATGGACTCAGTGCTGATCTCTGAAAGACTTCATCTACCCCACAGCCACTGCTGTTTCGAACTGGTTTTTCACATGTCAGACGCATTTGCAGCTTCCAGAGATGTTCTAGTCCTCTGCCACAGTCAGATCTTAGTGCTTGAAACAGTCTGTGGATATGTGTGTGTGTGTGTGTGCCCGTGCGTATAGGAGTGTTTGCGCGTGCACGTATCTGCAGACACCGTTTCCCAGCCAAGGGCTAGGGTGCAGGGAGCCAGCTTGGTGTTGGGCCAATATTGTTGTGTTCTGGGAAAACACACAACGAGAACTTGTATTTGGGTTATGATAAGGGTTCAATTTAATTGCAGGAGAGGCCAAGTCATCCCAAATTAAAGCTTTATGCAGACTGTGATAGCAATGAAGTTGCAGCATGTAGTTTTCAAAGAACATGAGCTAATGTCTAGCAAATAAAAGTGGAGGAAGGGCCCTGGATTTTCCTTCTGGTCCAGTCACCAATTCCATTTCTGGTCTTGGACAAATTGTGTTAGGGAATGCTTGCTATACGGAAGGAAAAATAAGCCATATCCAAGTAAGAGTTGGTTAGGGGGAAAAAAGAAAAGGAGATATTTGCAGAACTTCAGGGTACTCTAGTGTCAAACCATAGCATACACCTACATATGGATGTAGAAGTACACCAAAGTTGTTCCTCTAATGTGAGATTTTCTTCCTCTAATGTGAGATTCATAAGACATTAGACTGAATTAGGAACTAAAATCTCAACATTATTTTCTGAAGATTTCTGCTCCTAATTCACTAGTACTTCTGAAAATCTTGTCTGTGCCCCAGTTTCCCTCTGATGGGACAAGACTTGTATGCCAAAGTGGAGGGATGTGTGTTGAAAATCATTGACTGCAGTTACAACCCCAGCAGCGAGCTCTCTCTGAACACTTCAATATTTAAACTGAATAGGGAACTTTTCATTACAGCAAAGGTGCTGTGAAATTTAATTACCTACAGAGCCAAAATATACCCTGGGGCATAGCTTTCAGATCATGCTTATTGCCACTATTTTATTGATATAATTACACAGGATGAAATTATAGCCAGTGCTTTGAGATTGATATCAGTCTCTGCTTCTGAGAGTTTAAAGGTGGTTCTTCTTGCACTGTAGTCCTGAGGGTCCTTTTAGTATCATAGAGAGGTATGGTGATGCCTTAGAAACATCTACATCATGCGATAAAATGGGTAATTGGGAGGGAAACACAGCTAGGATGGTGGACCTGAATTAGCCAAAGGGATCTATAGACTGCGGAAGGGGGAGTGGGGCTGAGAGGACTGTTTTGCTGCTCAGGCATCAGTCAGTGGGTGTTGAGCAATTGCGTCGTATAACTATAATTATAATAACTTGTTATTATAATTGTTTAGATATTTTATTACTGTTGTTATTATTAACATATTTTAGTTATTAAACTGTTCTCATCTCAGCTGCTGAGTTCTACTGCCTTCTTTTTTCGGATACTCCTTATCCCACTGGGAGGGGGAGCAGTGAACAAGCAGCTGTGTGGTGCTTAGTTGCTGGCCGGGGTTAAACCAGGATACTCATCTGTAGGTTTTCTTTTTCTTCACTCAAAAAGTATTCTGTGTAGTGGATAGAGAGAAAAGACCACAACCTGTTGCTCTCTGAATGCTGTGTCAGCTCTTGTCTTGACATCTACTAGCAAGAAAGAAAAAAAAGAAGAAAACATAAAACGTTGTTTTGAAGTATGTAACTGAGGTGCTGCCATTTCCTTGGCAAGGCTGGAAGGACAGAAAAGAAGTAAACACCAATAAACACAGTGTATTTGAGTATTTAAGATGCTTGACTCTCTCTGATAGCACTGCAATGGGTACTTCCATCCTCTTTTAGACTTTTGAGGATTTTTCTAAACAGCTCTCTCAGTTTCATGTTACAAGAGCATCAGAGCAGGTGAAGATGCTACTTCTAGGGTTTTATTGTTTTAAAATCAGTAGTTACCCATCAAGGTGTGAATTACTTTAGATTGGTAGCTGGTGAGAACACACTGACATTGAACACAGTTTACCCCATGGATTAGAGCATGGGGTTATTTAGTCTAGAGAAGAGAATGCTGAGAGAAGACCTTATTACTCTCTACAGTTACCTAAAAGGAGGTTGCAGTGAAGCTGCTGGAACAGGCTGCCCGAAGTGGTTGTGGAATCTCCTTCCTTGGAGATATTCAAAACCTGCCTGGATGCATTCCTGTGCAACTTGCTCGGGGTGAGGTTGCTCTGGCAGGGTGTTCCGTCTATATGATCTCTAGATGTCCTTTCCAACCCCTACCATGACCAGATGACCTTTGAAGGTGTCAATTCCAACCCAAAGCATTGTACAATTCCAAGCTTCTGTGATTCCAGCTGAGACATCCAGCCATGATGTTTCTATGATTCTATGATGCTATCGCTATTACACAACGAGTGCCAGAACACAACTTACTGTGTGTTCATGTTGATTACTGAACTTCATGGCTATGTGTCATACAAGACACATATATACAGGCATTTTTGAACCTTCTGGCTCATACTCCAAGAACAAGCCACAGGAAAATCCCTGTTGCCACAGGTTCTGCCATCCCTACATCCCACACCACTAGTTTCCCAGAAGTGGACTAGATTTATAAATGGTTTCCTGCTTCTGACAGGACTTTTTGATAAGTTTACAACTCTGTTTTGTTTGCAGTTTATTTCTTCCTGTACAAGTCTGTGCCCCCACTCCGGCTGGAATTGGTGTTCTGTGAGTGTGTGGGTACCCTGGCATAGCGAGAAGGGAAAGAGAGAGGGAAATTACTGCACTTCCCCCTTTCTAATTGGAGAACAAATGGGAAGTTTGATGACTTCTGCCATTTCTGAGGTCAACTGCTCATATTGTCCATTCCCACTACTACAGTTCAGTGTTTCTGGACCCTCTCCTTTCGTCTTTCTGAGGAACAAAGCTCGGAAAACCACAAAATCAAGATAGTGCCAGTGTTTTCCCTTCCGGCAGGCTTTTGATCAGATAGGAGACAATAATGGTAGAGTCACTTTACAACAAAACTGTCAAATCTTTTGAGACATCCTACTGATCTGGAAGTCATAGAATCATAGAATTGTTTAGGCTGGAAAAGACCAAAGATCTTAAGATCACTGAGACCAACAGTAAACCTAACACTGACAAGTCACCACTAAGTCACATCCCTAAGTGCCACATCTAAATGACAGTTAAATCCTTCCAGGGATGATTCCTCCACCACTGGCCCCAGTAGCCTTTTCTGGGGCTTGACAACCCTTTTGGAGAAAACATTTTTGCTAATATCCACTTGAGGCCATTTCCTCTTGTCCTATCTCTTGTTACTTGTGAGAAAAGACCAACTCCTACCTTTCTACAAGTCAGATAGTTGTAAAGGGTCATAAAGTCTCCCATCAGCCTCCTTTTCTCCAGACTGAAGAACCCCAGTTCCATGAGTCACTCCTCATAAGACTTGTCCTCCAGGCCCTTCACTGGCCTTCTGGCCCTTCTTTGGACCCTCTCCAGCACCTCAATGTCCTTCTGGTACAGAGGTGCCCAAAACCGAATGTAGCATTCAAGGTGAGGCCTCACTACTGCAGTAAAGAAACTGGGCAAGTCTAACAGAGAAAACTCAAAGAACGGGGTGTGGAATTCCAGAGAGAAAGGAAGAAGGGAAGATCGGTGAGTAACTGAGGATGACTAAAAAAGATGTTGCATAAGGCACACGCATCAGTTATTCCATCTCATCATTATGGGCAGAAGAGATGGATCTACAAGACACCAGGGAGGGATAAGCTGAGATATTAAGAAAAATTTAATAACTGCAAGAAAATCTAGGCTGCAGACTTGGTTGCCAAGGGAGGATGAGAATCGTTTTCAGTACAGAGCTTTGTTGTTAAACAACCATCTGTCATAGAATTGAATCCTTGTTGCTGTTATGTTAGATGAGCTTAAAATACTTAGTTATTGTAGCTAGAGTGAGTCTTACACAACTGATAATGGTAATCCAAGAGAAACCTGTTATTTTTTCTTTGTGGTTTTGGGATTTTTTTGTTTTGTTTTGTTGATATGTCTATGAGTGACTGTGTAACGAAGCAACTGGTACTTCTTGTTTTCCCTCTTATTTATCCATCATTGAAAGCCATCAAGATATGGCAAATATCATGGAGTTGGTGGTGAATGTGTCTTGTGGCAATTGCAGTAAACATCCAAAAGCTGTTAATACCCCAGTAAACTAAGTATGCTGGTAATTCCCAGTAAGGCAAAGAGGTGTTGACGAGCCTTGTTAGTCTAAATGACAGTAGAAAGAAATCTCATACAACTGAATCATACAGTGGTTCGGGGTGGAAGGGACGTTCAGTCATAATCTATTCCGAGCCCTGTACAGTGAGTAGGGACGTCTTCGACTAGATCAGGTTGCTCAGAGATCCAGCTAACCTGAACTAGAGTGTTTCCAGTGATGGAGCACTGACCATCTCTATGAGCAATCTGGGCCACACTTCGTTTCAAGCTACCCAGGATGTTCTACCTTTCATCTACCTCTACCCCCAAGCTCTTCTCATAGAATCATAGAATCATTAGGGATTAGAAGGGACCTCGAAAGATCATCTAATCCAATCTCCTGGCCAGAGCAGGATCACCTAGACCAAGTTGCACAGGAACATATCCAGGCGGGTTTTAAATGTCTCCAGAGAAGGAGAC
>JAOXOE010030389.1:0-13146 GCA_028565055.1 Phoeniculus purpureus | reverse complement strand
ATCACTAGATGACACTGAGAAGAGCCTGGCTCCATCCTCCTGACACCCACCCTTCACATATTTATAAACATTAATTTTCTACTCTGCTCTTGTCAGACCTCAACTGGAGTCCTGCATCCAGTTCTAGGGTCCCAAATACAAGAAAGATATGAGACTGTTGGAGCAAGTCCAGAGGAGAGCCACAAGATGATCTGAGACTTGGAGAACCTCCCTTATGAAGACAGTCTGAGAGAGCTGGGCTTGTTCGACCTGGAGAAGAGAAGGCTTACGGCAGCTTTCAGTACCTGAAGGAAACCTACAGGAAAACTGAAGAGGGACTTTTCACAACGGACTCTAGTGATTGGGCAAGGGGGATGGTTTCAATCTAAAAGTGAAGATTTAGATCAGACCTTAGGAAGAAGCTCCCTGTGAGAGTTCTAAGGCACTGGCACAGGTTGACCAGAGACATTATAGATGCCCCCTCCTTGGAAATGTTCTAAGCCAGTTTGGATGGGACTCGGGGCAACATGGTCCAGTGAAAGGTGTCCTTCCAATGGCAGGAGGGTTGGAACTAGATGATCTCTAAGGTTCCTTCCAACATAAACCATTCCATGATTCTGTGAACACCACTGAGCCATGAGGCAGTCAGTTAAATAGGTGCAGATATTACAGCAAACTCTCACATGGCTTTTCTTCTCAGAAAAAGTTTTCAGAGCTTCAGAAGGTTTTAACTGGCAAATGCTGGGGTGTCAAGACAGATGGGTGTTCTGGGTTAGAACCAAACAGAAACAGAAAGGCAGGCAGCCAGGTCTTGAGGGGGTCTTGGGTAGACTTAATCAGGCAATGGAGCAGCTTAGGGAAACAAAAGCACCAATCCACCCATCTGAGAATTTGGCCAATTTTCAAACCATAACAATGGGCAGTAAGTACAACCAGGTACTACCAAGTCAACACATAGGAATCTACGTGCATAAGCCAAGAGCGCTGCTGTGAGTTGAAATTCCTTCTGGGCACTCTGGAACTAAAAAATGGTACATTAATTCCTATTTTATCTTGATTAAGCAAGACCAAGTGCTGCAACGTTCTCTATGGTGCTGCTTCCAGATTAACACCCACCGCTCTCCTGCTTCCCACCGCTCTGCCGTTCAAAAGGAGCACAGAAATGGGCTCTCCCAGGCAAGCGGGCTGGTCTGAGTGATCGAGTGCTAACTCTGTCGTGTTAGCTGTGACTCCAGCCTGGCTCCTCGTGACTCTCAAGCGACTTCTCTTCTTTAACAAGAACAACACGACGCGCAACTGTTCAAGTAAAAAACTGCAGACTGTTGCCAGGCTTGGCACTGGGGTAGAAGAATGGCCCTGGGGCAAGCAGGGCAGCACAAAAACACGCTGGATCAAGATGAGCCTGGGGTTTGTGTAGTCTTTGGCGTTCACCTCCAGTGCAGTAAAAAACGGTGGAGCGTGTACACAACTGCTGGAACAGGACACGCTCGTCATCTGCCACAGAGCTCCGCGGGGTCTCTTCACCGTGCTCTACGGCTTCTCTTTCAGCGAGGAGAGACGCTTAGTCGTTTTAAGCAGTTTTCCATGGGCATCAAAAATGTCAGGCTGCAGGGATCACACGAGAATTGGAGCCAGGAACTCTCAAAGAGCCACAAGCAGGAAGAATTTTTTGCAGGCAGAACGTAACTGCTGGCACCAAGCCAGCACAGCCAATGAGTCTGAAGTTGAGTCTGAGTGTTGTAGTCGTTTCCAATTTCAAAGTTGAATTAGGAAATTAATATACGATGTTCCCTCATGCTGTCGTTCGTTGCATGGTGTTAATATGTCAAGGACAAAACAAAACACTGTCTTCAATATCAGGGAAGCACGTCAGCTTCCCTGGTTACTAAGCTAGAAGCCTCACACAAGTTACTTCACGCGGGTTACTTGAGACAGACAAGGTGCAAGGCAGCAAAGAGACCATTTTGCTAAAGGAAAAGGGTGTAGCCATGCCCAGGAGACTACTTCTTTCATCGGTACAAGGGCATTCAATACCTACAGCCTAGAACCCAAACACAACACTGAGAAAGGGTTGTAAAGCACCACGTTGTGCTCCCCTTTGAAGGCAGACACAAAACATTCGTGTCAAGCCATTTACAGATTCTCTCTCCACACGTGGGTGCTGACTGCTCGGGCCACAACAGGCTGGTGCACAGCCACTGCTGTTCATCCAACTAAGAGGACAGCCGTGGTCACATTGCCCTTGCAGAACTGCAGGATACTCATTCAACACAACTATTCGAAACACCATGGGCACGTATTTACAGCAGCTAACTGGATGGTTTAAGCCCTACTGCGAAGTTATGTACAGGTGACTTGAGGACCAGAAAATCATCTTACAACTTGGAATTCTAACTGACTTTATTAACACAGGTGAAGTTGATCGGCAGTCACATGCTACGTAAGACAGGTTGAGTCCACCACGTTTGTCACTCCAACCACATTCCAGTCATCCATCAGCTCCACTGAGCCAACACCCAGCTTAGACTCAAGTATGGGGCACTGGCACAAAATAAGGCAGCACTCTCTGTAGTGATCTTCCTGGTGGTCTTCTAGTCATATTCTCTAGCTACTGTCATTTGCCATAACACACAGTTCGTCCTCAAAAACCGTGGAACTGATGATCATCTTCATCTCTCATAAAGAGGAAAAAACCCAAAAGCACAAACCTGTAGAATCCTACCACGAATTCCATGAGTGTAGCAGCTCCAAAAACCTGTGTCTCAAGGCAGCTTTCAGAGGGGTATTGTGTTCCCCTCTGGCCATCCGTTTTCTTCTGAGTGCAGAAATTTTATAGGAGGGTCATGAAATTTCACAACTCCCTGTAATCACTGCTGCTATAACCTGGAAAAGACCCAAAGCCTCACAGCAGCGTGAGAAGAGTCTGTTTTTCCAAGAGTTGGAGCTCCACTGTCCCTGCGTCACGACACCCAGCTCATGCAAAGTCACTGAAGGCCACAGAGGATGAAACACAGAACCAGCTTCATTCTAACGAAATCAAAAGTCTTATTCTCTCTGTGAATACCAGACATTTAAACGAGACTTAGGCCCTTCGTTCTTCCAAGGTTGGGATGCTCTTGCTTTTTCTCCCTTAAAACAATCCCATATAATAGATTCGTTCTTTTAATGAGTGCTCCTTGCCTCCCTCTTACCCAGACAAGGTAAGAAGTAACGTCTCGCTGCACAATTAGAATCTAATTAATTCTTCCCCAGAAGATGAGCTCATGTTTTGAACATCTGACTGTATGTAACTGCTGACCAGCACCAAGGGGAAACAGTGAGTGGTACCTTTGCCGAGCTCAAAACCAAGTTAGCTCGACATTACCAGCCTGAGGTTAAGACTCAGATGAATTCTTCCTCAAAGCAGGTCAGGCTTCTGCCCCTTTTCACAGCATCTAGTGTTGCACTTGTGCAGCATCGTTAACACTAGCTATGGCATCTCGCTAACACAATAGGTTGCTCTCAAGAAGACGCAGGTGGGAAGAACAAAGAAAGATTAAAGTAACTCACAACAGGTTTATGTTTTCTTTATGTTGTTTCTGATGCAGTGGCCACGTCGTCGAGCATCCTGTGGCATTTCTCATGTCAGTCCTCTGCTCCACACGCCCCAGGCTCCAACGCAGGAGTGTCTATGGCATACCTGGGCAGCAGCCCAACTGGATCCTTGTCCATCTTTCAAGCCACCGAGGTATGAAGCAGGCCCAACAATGTGCAGCACTTCTAGGGCAGTATACTTGCTGATTGCTTCCTTGGCTACTGTTCACAACAACCAGCTAAGACACTGCCAAAGAAACACTCACAGCTGGCGTCACACAGGGAAGGAAGTTAGGGCAGGTTGTTCAAGTTCCTTCTCCTCATTCACAGAAGGTAAGGGTCTATGGACAAAGAAAGTCAGTGAAGCAAGTGCAGCAGCACTAGCACAAATAACCCCCCCAGCTTTCAGGAGAGATCAAGAGGCTCAAAACAATAAATGGACAGTTGCCCTCAGCCCTCGTTGGTTAAGGGCTCTGACAATGACAAATATTAAGACAAACCCAGCTTACTTGTCTGCAGCCCACATTATCTGAGTTAGTTAAAGTTTCACACAACATCATTCAGGCAAGACCGTCAAACAAGAAAGTACTCTCAGATGCTTAACACGAAGACACGACTATTTCATCTTTGGATTGCTCGGGTTTGCTTAGGTCACACACATGATGTGATGGAAAACCACAGTCATCTGCAAAACACAAGACACATTGCTGTCAAGCATTCCTTCAGCCCTCAGTTCCTGGAGAACACATGAACAGGTGAGAAGGCAACCTCCAGGGTAAAGCAATCCCTTAACTCTTGCGCTATAGCCTCAAAAGCCGGTTCCTACCCGAGGGCCTCCTGTGAAACACTTGACTATAAAGGTAAAATAAAATACATTGCATGACCAGAAGACCCCTGGCTTTCGTAAGGCTGTAATTTCCTTCAGTGATCCACTGGCAAGACACATTTGTCTATTCTGAGACCTCTAAACCTTTTCTTCCCCCTACGAACGCGCCAGGTTACGAGCTCCAAAACGCTCAAACTTGGCTCGCGTGAGACCTAGACACCCATGGCTCAGTTTTTAACTCCTCTCACCCTGTTTTGCTCACAGTGAAACCATATTTTAGTTGCCAACAAGTTCTCAGAAACCCATCACCCTGCAAAGGCAGGCACATGAGCGCTGCCTCGAAGGCGAGAACCGCAAACACTTCCAACCGCAATCCCCGAGCTCCTGGCTGCCACCAGGTCTTCAGAGTGGGCAGCGTTTGGGAGCAATTTGTTGTTGCTGTTGTTAAAGGACACACGGTGGCCCAAACAAAAGTGCTGTGTTTATTGCAAAAGTCACGAGGTGAAGTTCAGTGTCTCCTACTGTACTGGATGGCAGCACAGGTGACGGGCTCATGCCCTCTGTGCGAGATCAAAGGAGACTGACAAAGGTGAGATGAAGTGCTCTTTCTCTCTCTTGCATAAACAACGACCCAATCGTCATCACTCCAACATTTCCTGCCAGGATCAGAACAAACCAGACGATCTCAAAGGCAATTAACAAGTCAGAGACAAATTAAGCAGCACAGGGCCAGGGAACAGTTGCTTTGGAGAACAATCTCGCAAGCTTTGGAGAACTGTCTGCGCAGCACAATCGCGACCCTGCTTTGAATTTCTAAAATGATTTTAGCTCCCCTCTGCTGTTTGCTACCTGTAAGAATGCAAAGTGTTTAGGTGAGGAGGGAACAAGTCACTCAACTGAAATTAAGGTCCTGTGACAACATGGAGCAGCAAAGCTACCCCTGTATTCAAACCTCATAGGGACAGCATCTCCTCTGCAGACACCTAGACTCACTTAACCACTGCTGTGGCTGCAGGAAAAGGAAGCATTCACTGTACTGAGGAAAGTGATCCAGCTCTTGCTTCTAGCTGGTCAGCAGCTACCTGGCCCTAGGGCTGACTGACTTGGGAACAGCTTTGAAGCTCTGCAGGGAAAACAACCAACTTGGCTAGTTGAGAGTTCAAAGAGACCTCTGCTGGCCAAGAAGCTGAGCAACTGTTCTGTGTCAGGAGCCAGCTAGTCTAACAGTCAATTCTTTTCTCCTCCCTTTTGCTGAGCTACATGGCAATGACCTGTGATTATGCATCGATGGAAAGCACCCTGCTTTCGGAAACGGTGATCAACCCGTTAATGACGACACAGTGCGTGTGGGCACCTCTGAACACAGTCTAAAGGCCAGAGGCTGCACTGTAAGATTACATGGCCACAACAAAGGTAGGTGAATTTCTCGGTGAAGGGCTCGGTGTGCCCCAGAAAAGGCAATTCTCCCTTTCCTTTCGTAGAAAGCACTACTGGAGTCGGTAGCTCGGGTGGTCTTCCTGGACAACCAACTCACCTTGATGCTCTGCTAGGTTAAGTGGCTGGGTGAGCACTTGGGATTAATCCCACCATTACTGCCTGGGTGGCAAAGACTGTCTGGTGGATCACGTAAGGGTAGAGCGGATGGGCAGCTAAAGCAGTTGCTGCTCTGAACCAACAAGCTGCTGGGCGTGGAAGACGGGACCACTGTCCTGTTGAAGAAACACTGCATTCCAAGAAGGTGGGAAGTCCCACTAGTTAAGATCTGCAGCCATCATTCTGTCATTGCTTCATTTAATTAAGGACACGTATGTCAAGTTAACTCCAAAATGAGAGCGTGATACTCAATGTACAGGCAACTTTAGTGAACCCTGCCTGTTACTAAACCACAGAATTAGACGCAATGTCCAGCTGCATTGATAGGATGATAGGATGAACTGGCATCCCAGAAGATAAATCCTCTTAAAGCCATCTAAAAGCACTAGCGGTGGTTGCAGAACAAGGACAAATTCTCTCCTTCCTCTGCAAGAAGGTGTCGGTCCTCCTGAGAATGGACCTTCAGGCAGGAGACAGGGTCTTGCTTCCCTGCCTACTGTCAGTTTTCCTGACTTAAACATTAAACAGGTTTCCTTATTTATGATAAAGATACCTTTGATAAATTCTGACTTGGATTTGATTAAAGTCCTATGAGATGAGGATACTGGGGTTTGAGTTAGTCTCTTCAACATCTTTCAAGCTGATGCTGTATTAGCCCATCTGCTGCTGCTGCAGCTCCTGCAATACACTAGCAAGTCAGTCAGAACATCGTTACCAGCAATGTTCATTAAGCAGCAATTATCCTACTTCACCTGTCACTTTCTTCTCATCCAATCTCCCTATCTCATCCTCATTTCCCAAACACAGGGAACATGTGGCTTAACAACTCCTGTTTGCCCCTTTTTTAATCCATCATACAGCAGAAACTTTCCTTGTGAGATACACTGACATAACCCGAGACTGAAAACGTATTTACCAGTTTCTTGGAGTTTCTTGGCAGGGGATGATGCAGCTGGCAGCGGTACCCAAAGCCCATCTAAGCTCCCAAGCAATTGCCCGACTTCCTGCTGCTGAAGCCGGTATGTCAGAAGCTGAGTGCAGGCTCCAGAGAGGTGCAGACACCTGCTTCATAATTCAGACTCCCTGCAAACTCAAGAGTTCTGCCTTTCTTGACACAGCTGCGACTCCACCCCATGCACTCCCACCACTCCTGCCGGCCAACCTCACAGCTGATAAGGAAATGGGACAGTATCTTTGCAGTGACTGACAGGCTGCCTACAAAGAAAAGAAGAGACAGCACCAGCAATTTCCTTGTGTAAAACACAGTAAGACAGGCAAAAATCACTCAAGATAGGTGAGAGAATGACAGAGGAAAAGTCCTAGCCTGAGATGGGTCAGAACTGTAGGTCAGCTGCATTCCTGACATGGCTGATCCTCAGCTAGTGTTCAGCTCAGAGGGGCACAGCCAGCTGGGGAACAGGCAGCCTCCATCTAACCACAGGTGACAAGTGAAAAACCAGCAGCAGCTTCGTAGATCCCACTGGGATCCCACTGCAGACAGGAGCAAGATCTGCTGTCAGTAGCTGCTTTCCACAAACTCTCCTGCACTCCCAGATATGAGCGGGGAGAATCAGGAAGGGGTGCAGGGTATCACCTTCCTGAGGTCTGCAGGACTGTTGGTCACTCATTCGAGTACTCCACAAACTAGTCACAAAAACTCCACAAAATATGGTACTAACTGTGAACAAAACCTCCATCAGCTGTCTCCTCCGGTTCCTCAAGAGGCACCACACTCTGCACCTACCACCTCCCACCCAAGAAAACCTTTGTTTGGAGTCTCACTGCGTCTGGCTAGTATCGCTGGCTTAAGTAATACTGAATCTCCACACCACAACAGGAGCAGGCAGCAGAACTGACACCCACACCAACTGAACTTTTCCACACGCCGCGCAGCAAGAAGCATGCACACACAGCACAGCAGGCTTAACGCCCTCTTCCACAGCAGCGAGGCAACTCATTACGTGCCGGGTTCAGCGCAACTTCTTACTGTCAGGTGGCAGTTCACGTCAAAACAAGCAAAACCAGATCTCCGCTTTCCGCAGCATAATGAATTCAGTTTCTTCCCTGGAATAGCAGAATGTAATGAATTTTTCATTGCTTTTCCCCCACTCTTCTCTCCCAGAGATGTCCAGCAGCAACTTCACCCTAACTTTGACCTTTAAAGTAGTCTGGTCTCACTAGCACTTGTTTCACCAAGAAAGAAGATGCACCATCCTATTTCACACATTGAAGTTACAGCATGCACTCTCTTACTCTTCCCTTTGCACGGCTCCCTCCCCGTATCTTATCTAAGGTCAGTGAAACGCACAACCTGAACCCAAGGGTTTAAGTAGAAGCAAGACCGTTGTGTTAAACTGGTTCTGTGATCAGTTGTCAAATACCCTAGACATTGATTCTCCTCACATGGAGCACCATCTCACGGGAGGTCTTTAAGGAGTTGTCATTTCGGAGCTGACATTTTGGAGCTCCCATAAGCGAAGAACAACAGGCTCTTCAGGGGTTCTGCTGATTCACTGCCTTGGGAGACGCCTGGTCAGATTCCAGAGAGCTGAAAGCCCTGCGTAAGCATCCGTGACTCATTAACTAAGCAACGAGCAAGCGTGAACCGCAGATCACAAACCTGCAGTCACAGCTGTCGTTAGCCCCATTTCTAACATAACATTTAAAAAAAAGTAGCTTATAGCCTAACATAAGACAGGCTGTAGGACAGGCCTTGGAAAGACAAGGTTATCCAACTCAAAAAGTTCTTGACCTGTCCCCACCACTTCAGTCTGCTGACACAGAGAGGACACTACCAGACTAGTGCATAGCAGAGATTTCACTGCCAGAGCAGCTCTGTTCTCTCTCGCTTGTTAAACTCAGGTCCTCCTTATGTTCTAGACACAGTAAGGGTCTTCTGTCTCAGCTTCTTCCTTTGACAAGTGGTGTAACACCAGACCCACATCACCACAGGAGAACATCTCCAGGAAGCCTTAAGTGGAAAAGACTCAAACTCCATATTCAGTAGCACATCATGCAATTCTCACTAAAGCCACCTCTTGTCCACTGGGTGGAGGAGACATACGACAGGACGAAGGCTGTTTCAGACAGTCTGGGCGTACCTTTGATGCCTGCTCACTTCTCCTACAACACACTCAAAGGTGAAAACATCCCTTTAAAAAAGGCTCCAGTTGCAGTCCCACAGTTGTACAAGCTCCTTCAGCTCTTTGGAAATAAAACAATGGCTCATGTACTACTGACTTTTTTTTGCATTAAGGGGTGGTTCGTATCAGTTACTGAAAGATTACTGGTGTTCTGCCTTCAAAATACAAGAAAAAAGAGGCTTGCCTACAAAATGAACCAGGAAGTTTCACCACATTAAAAAGCCTTACAGAAGTACTTCGAAAGAATCTCAACCTGGAGTCAAAGGGACGATGTGATCAGCGTCACTAGAATTACTCCAAAGTCAGCCGCACTGCCCAAGCAGTGGCTTTAGCATCATGCTACTGCTCCAACACCACTCACCCTACAATTCTTGTTCTTTTCTGCCTCAGTTTTCTGAAGCTACTTAAAATAGGTCAGTTAACTTTTTCTTGAGGGACACAACACTGTGAGATGACAAGACAGAAGCGTGGTCACCACAGCTACCAGTACCTAGCATCCCTAGGTCAGGTGCAGAGGGCAGCAAGAGGGAGGGAATTAAAAAGACGCCTCCTTCTTTAAGAATTCTTTGCCCCTCTTAACATACTTGGGGTTTTGGCTGAGAAGGCTGCTTCAAAGAGCACGGAACCAACAGCTTCCCTGTGCATAGGGCTTTGCTGCACATATTAAGCCTGAAGCAGAGTCCTCAAGATGGAAGTTCTTCAAAGAACAGAAGAACTGAAGTCTGACCAACGTGCCCCTGGAATTGTCAGTGCTACGCAGTTGACATCCACTCCAAAGCTCCCTGCAGCCGATCGCCGTTTGCAAAGGCAACCCCAGCTCCGTGCTGAAAGGGCACACTCTGTACCCTGGCAGTTGCTAATACCATCAGTAGTAGTGTAAGAGAAGGAGTCACTGCAAGAGAAGGGCTTTCACCATAACCGAGTGTTACCTATGCTTACTTCCAGGTCCTGCAACTAGCCCTGGTCTACTAAACCAAACAACGAAAGCACCTCACTGCACCTGAAAATTCGAAAGCCACTAACAACTGACCAAACTTGCCCTCAGCAGGTGAAACCAAAGCACGCAGGCGTATACGCACCAGTTAGTAAAACATCACGTCTGTAGAGATGAGTAGGACTGCTCATGAATTAATACGTTTTAAATCAGAGGTAGAGAAGGTAAGCATGGCTGGGGCTGTCTTCAGACCTATCCATTCACCCCACGGGCTCTGCTGAGATGCCCCTGGAAGGCAGCAGAGGAAATAATACCAAACCCTGAGCCCAGGTCTCTGCTGCAGTAGACAGTTAGCTGTGATGGACTGATACGTACTTACCTCTGGTCTGAAATGACCCCTTGTGTCGCTTTCAATTGCTGTGTGAGCTAGCACTTCCCAAGCCAGGGTAAGGCTGGTCTTCTGAGTAACGTAACAGTTACCTTGATAATAATCCCAGTAGCAGTTTGCACAGACACCTGAAACTTCATGATAAGCAGCTGAGTGATGCACAGGGCTTCTGGATGCAGGTGAGACCAAGATCCTGATTGATGCACAGGGCGTCTGGATGCAGGTGAGGCCAAGCTCCTGATTGATGCACAGGGCGTCTGGATGCAGGTGAGGCCAAGCTCCTGAGTGATGCACAGGGCGTCTGGATGCAGGTGAGGCCAAGCTCCTGAGTGATGCACAGGGCGTCTGGATGCAGGTGAGACCAAGCTCCTGAGTGATGCACAGGGCGTCTGGATGCAGGTGAGACCAAGCTCCTGAGTGATGCACAGGGCATCTGGATGCAGGTGAGGCCAAGCTTCACTTCCCAGAGTTCAGGACAACTGAACAGGGAAAGCAGGGCCAAACCCAAACACAGCATGACAGACATTTCTTCCCCAACGTGAGCATCAGGTAATACCAGCATCTGAGCTGTATTACTTATCCTTTCCGTTACAAAATTAACGTGGAGGCAACATCCTGCAACATGCAACAGCATAAACTGTCTTCTTCACCCTGAGTGAAGCAGGAGAGGGGAGCATCTGCCAGGTCTTTACAGCAAGAAATTAAGCATTCAGCTTCCACATTCCACTACGCAAGTGTTAGACGTGACGATGAGCTACAGAGTGGCTAATGCATTAATTCATTTACCTTGTCTTCTGGATGCAGAAGCCAGCCAGCTAGCTCCCCTGAATCACTTACTGGTCACCACACTCTGCTAAGCAGCATCCTCAGCTTTCCTTGTAAAGCTGCAACACATTCAGACAGTGAGTGCAGTTTCTTTTATTTTCTGGGATCCCTCAAAAGCTAGACACCAGTATCCCCAACTCCAGTGTGCACTTGAAGGGCTTCAACAGAGCAGGGTACAGAAGAGGTAATGAAAAACATAGCAAAAGGAAAACATCACTTGCCCCAACAGGACAAAGTAACAAGGGCGGTTACTGTCACCTTCCCCCACCGCAGCCTGAAGACCCCTGACAGCTGACCCATGTGTTCACTTCTGCACGAGCTACCAGCACCTCCACAGCCCTACTCAGCCCCAAACAGGCTCTGCAGAAAGAAGCCTGCAAAGGGTGTGACCCAGGCAGACACACATCACCCATTTGCAGGGAGAGCACAAACACAGACTGCCCTTACCTGGAGCTAGACAGAGGCGCTCGAAGGGCTCCAGCACTGTGCGCTGCTGCTGGGGTCTCTGCAGGAGTTCTGGGCGGCAAAGCAGCTGCTGACGGCAGAGGCAGATCCTCTTTGATCCACTGGGATCCCTGTGGCTGCAGAGACAAAGGCAGGCTCAGGCCTGGACAAGCCCAGACAAGCCCCAGTCAAGGCTCTCCCTGAGCCAGCCCTCAGGAAGTCAGCGAGGCATCGCGGAGGCAGCCGAGCACGTTTCACTCCGGGACGAGAGGAACCTCATTTCTTCCAGCGCAATGTCACCGATCTTGGTGAAGCTGAAACACCTTCAACAGAAGCGCTGCAACCGGAGCTGGACTGAATTCTTCACCCGCGAGAGGAGCAGTGCAGGATTTCCCCAGGATTCTTCCTGGCCAAGGAGTGTCTCCCACAACAACTCCATCGCATCAGAGGCTTCAGTGTTTGCGAGAAGCAAACTGGGCTTTTAAACTGTGTTAAGAAAAAAAAGAAAGAAAGAAAAGAAAGAAACTCACTCAGGCAGGAACCTGGATTGTGAGACCAAATACAGAAGTCGGATTTGGTGGTTCTCAGAGCGATTCTGAGGGGTTTCGTGGGGAAGGATGGTACGATGTAGGTTCTCTTAGTAACGTTTGTGTCTCAGTAGTTTTCATCTTCCACATCCCGCAGCGCTTCTGTACTCTACACTCCAGCGTCATCCTGCATGTCTGAAGTTCATCGTGTCAGATCACCACGTGTCAGACACAGCTGTCTCGCAGGTCTCAGAAACGTAATAACCTGGAGACCTACTGCAGCCGTGACATCATGAACCCATCGGCGCAAGACCCCAGGTTTGAACCACAGCACCTAACTCGTGCGTCAGAGTCCAGCCACCCATTCCAAACGTGCTCCTCCCTCTCTCCCGAGCCCTAAGCTGGTTACAAGTGACGGGGTTGCAGAGGGAAGTCTAAGGCACCTCCTTGATTCTCCAGAGAAGCACTTACCGTGCACACAGCTAATTAATAACAAGCCCTTCAGAAGCAGAACGGCAGTAGTCTCCTCTCCACTCACACAATGCAGATGTTTTCCCTCTCCTTCGTATCAGAGAGCATTCACATGCACTTGTCTTAGTAAAACTGCAGAGACAGATCTCCATGTCAGGGCAGCGCAAGCTCAGAGCAACCCTACTGCCTTACTGGAGGACTCCAGCAACCCAAGGCTTCCTGCAGGTATGCCAACACCATACTGAGCAAGGGGTTTTTTTGAACAACTGCCACAACGTCATGGAAGGGACAACTGCTGCCTTGAACCTGCATGAGCTGTTTGTCATCATACAGCTAGCTGACAATGCAGCCTCTCCACAGATGATGTTAAACAACTGCAGCTACTCCAAACCTCCAGCTCTTAGCTGTGACAATAGAAGGTTCAGTCGACTGGGGCCTCAGCT
>JAOXOE010030388.1:0-13149 GCA_028565055.1 Phoeniculus purpureus | reverse complement strand
CTGGAGCTGGGTAGATTTAGAGTGGATGTGAGGAGGAAGTTCTTCACCATGAGAGTGGTGAGAGCCTGGAATGGGTTACCCAGGGAGGTGGTTGAGGTGTTTAAGGCCAGGCTGGATGAGGCTCTGGCCAGCCTGTTCAAGGGTGGGATGTCTCTGCCCATGGCAAGGGGATTTGACTGGATAATCTTTCGAGGTCCCTTCCAATTCCTAATGATTCTATGATTCTATTTTGTTCATTTAACTGATTTATTTTAGCTAATTATAATTTTAAAATCACTGTTGAAAGTCTTGTATTATCCTGTTACGACAACCTTTATCTTGGCGAACCTGAAATCACAGACTCACAGGATCACAAGAACGTTAGGGATTGGAAGGGACCTTAAAGATCGTCCAGTCCACCCCCTCTGCCACAGCAGGATCCCCTAGATCTAGTTGCACAGGAACATGTCCAGGTGGGTTTTAAATGTCTCCAGAGAAGGAGACTCCACAATCCCTCCGGCAGCCCCTTCCAGGGCTCCGTCACCCTCACCGTGAAGAAGTTCCTTCTCATATTTATATGGAACCTCCTCTGTTCCATGTCACAGCAAAGCACAGTATAGCCGATGGATTTTCCTGTTAGCCATGTAGATCAAAACACCTAAATGATTTCTTTGCCCCTGCTGAGAGCCCTTTTCTCTCAGGAAAATGGAATCATCCCACATCATACAGCTCCATCTTAGAGTCTCCCACCGAAGTGCCAGTGCTCTCTCTACAAACAAATGTTGATATTAACACAACACAAATGCTTGAAAATAAGCGTGTGCACTCTCGTGCTTCCCTCCTGTCTTCTACAATCAAGAGATGCTCTAAAGGAATAGCAGGGACTTACTAATTGCTGTTTAAACGACATTGTCTTCAGATTCTGGAAGTAGTTTCAGTAGTAAATACTCTCTATTAGCATTTCAGCACTCACCACCTCCTACTGTGGAAGGATCATTTCAATGCGCTGTGATTTTCGCTTGACTTGGTGCATCTGTGTCTCTCAGACTCCCGTGGAACATTGTTGAGCACATTGTGATAAACGAAATAAACAGCAGCCGCATCCCAGAGCCGTTGTTGGCTCAGATGCCAACACTTTGCAGCATGTGCTGTGAGCAAGACACGAAGAAACCCGAGAGATACCATAGAATCAGAGACTCATTAGGGGTTGGAAGGGACCTCAGAAGATCATCTAGTCCAATCACCCTGCCACAGCACGACCACCTAGCCCAAGTCGCACGGGATCACAGACTCACAGAACATTAGTATTGGAAGAGACCTCAAAAGCTCATCGAGTCCTGCCATAGCAGGATTGCCTAGATCAAGTTGCACAGTGGGGGGATTGGACTAGATGATCTTTTGAGGCCCCTTCCAATCTCTAATGTTCTGTTGTTCTAATGTCCAGGTGGGTTTTAAACATCTCCAAAGAAGGAAACTCCTCCAGCTGAGGGAGCTGGGGCTGTTTAGCCTGAGGAAGAGGAGGCTGAAGGGAGACCTTATCACTTCCTACAACTACCTGATGGGACATTGTAGGCAGGTGGGTGCTGGTCTCCTCTCAGAGAGCCAGAACAAGAGGGACCAGCCTCAAGCTGCACCAGGGCAGTTTAGGCTGAACATCAGCAGTCAGACATTGGAACAAACTGCCCACAGAGAGGGTTGAGTCACCATCCCTGGCTGTGTTTAAAGATCATTTAGATGTAGTGCTCACAGATCTGGTTTAGTGGTGACCTTGGTAAAAATGGTTGGGCTTGATCATCTGAAAAGTCTTTTCCAAACTGACTGATTCTGTGATTCTCTTACAGTCCCTGGCTTTATTAATCTCATCTCTGTTTCTGTTCCCAATTGCGATAGATAACAGAAATATATGATGCAGTTTAATACATTTTGAGGTTTCAATAAAGTGAGCCCATTGATTTTCCTTCAGTGCTGGCTGTCAGTAGAGATCCATCTGTTCACTGTCATGTGTGAACGTGGCCTTTGACCATCTTCTCTCCACTGCCAATGGAGAACAAAGAAGATGCTGTCCCATTGTGGGCTGCCTCCCTGGTGATGTTCTGTGAATCACAGAATCATTAGGGGTTGGAAGGGACTTCTAAAGATCATCTAGTCCAATCCCCCTGCCGTTTGCTTCTTTTATGTTCTTCTATGTTCCTGTGGAATAGTTACCGCCTCCCAATGCAGAGCCCTCCATAGTGCTTGAAATCACTACCTTAACATACAGATGGAGGAGTCTAGTTAGGTTTCATTGGTGAGTTACAGCTAGAACTTGGGCTATAGCCCACTCTATTTCCTGAGTTAAAACGACATGGCATTTCAAAAGCAGATGAGTGCTCATCAGCCATCTGGCCAGCACGCTCTGAAGAAGAGGCAAACCCTCAGCAGCCACTCGTGACCCCGATAGTCTAATCTCTCTCAGTGTAACCACATTACCATTATGCAGTTTTAGGGCCTGGAGAATAAAGCTTATGAGGAAAGACTGGAAGAGCTGGGGCTTCCCTACTCTTGCTCTCTCCCTGTTCTTACGGGGAATGAACAGGTGATAGCGTTATAAGGCATTATGACGAGATATTGAGAGAGCTGGGGCTCTTCAGTTTGAAGAAGAGGAGCTTGAGAGGAGACCTCATCACTCTCTACAACTACCTGAAAGGGCGTTGCGGAGAGGTTGGTTGCTGATGTCTTCTCACGAGCAATTAGTGATAGAACAAGAGGGAATGAACCTACTCTGTTCAAGCTACAACAGGGTAGGATTAGACTTGACATTAGGTGGTCAGGCATTGATGTGGGCTGCCCAGGGAGGTGCTTGAGTCGCCATCCTTGGATGTGTTTAAAGATTGTTTGGATGAGGTGCTGAGGGATGTGGTTTAGGGGTGAATTTGTAAGGTAGGGTCAATGGTTGGACTTGATGATCCAGGGGGGTCTTTTCCAACCAGAGTGATTCTGTGGTTCCATTCTGTGATTCCTTCGTCCATGCCTTGAAAACTTACATCAAACTGAAGCACCACAATAAAATGCACCCCACCCCTTTAACATTGCTGCTTTTAAAGAAGAGATTCTGCAAGAAACAAATGGAACAATCCCATGGCTTCAGCTCCACTGCCTTAAATTATTCTAGTGCTAACATTATTCATGTTTTTAAAGTTTAGAGAGACGTGTCCTGACAGCTCTTTCTTTTTCTATTAAGTGACTTTTCAGCTAGAAGTTTATTAAAATGTTCCTTTCACGCCTCCATTGAATGAGCTTTAATCGTTCGCTGACACAGACAAATGGTCTTTTCTCTGCCGCTGGGACAGATACAATTCTGCGTGTTTACTGCTTGGTCTTGAATGCACATGAGTTGTCCTCAGCTGGTACAGTGTGTTAACTGGGAATCACAGAGCCACTGAACTATTGAGGCTGGAAAAGACCTCTGAGATCATCAAGCCCAGCCCATGACCCAGCATCACCACAACATAGACCATGGCACTAAGTCAGGAGGATGGAGCCAGGCTCTGCTCACTGGCACCCAATGATAGGACAAGGGGCAGTGGGTGTGAGCTGAAACAGAGGAGGTTCCATGTCAATATCAGAAGGAACTACTTCTTTGTGAGAGTGACAGAGCACTGGAATGGGCTGTCTGAGGGAGTTGTGGAGTCTTCTTCTCTGGAGACATTTAAAACCTGCCTGGACATGTTCCTGTGCTGCTTGGTCTAGGTGATCCTGCTGTGGCAGGGGGATTGGACTGGATGATCTTTCGAGGTCCCTTCTAATACCTAATGTTCTGTGATTCTGTGAACTGAAATGAAGAAAACACGTGAGTGCTAACGAGAGACACGCACACATCGTGATACTCAGGAGTTTGCTGCTTCCCATCTGTCAAGTCATCTCTAGTCCTCTCACGGCCTTGTGTCAGATGTGGCACTTTTAATCTAAATAACGTGATGTTCCACATCTGTTTCCCATGGGAGCAACAAGAAAAAGAGCAAGGTAATAGATCAGTGGGCACTCATGTGAGAACATCCAGCTGAGCTGCACGGGTTGAGCCAGACTTCACCATGCCCAGATGTTCACCTTCTTCCCTCCCTCTTTCCCCAACAATAGTCTGGAGCAACTGCAATGGGTGCAAGGCTCCTTCTCCATCATGACAAAGCAGGTTGTGATGTGGAGAGCACCCGTGCTCCGTCATCCCTGCGAGAGATGGGGCAGCCTGTGCCGAGAGCAGCGCTGCTGCCTCTTTTTAAGATGCAGTTCACAGAATCACAGAACATTAGGGATTGGAAGGGACCCCAAAAGATTGTCCAGTCCAATCCCCCTGCCACAGCAGGATCCTGTAGATCCAGTCATACAGGAACATAAGATGCTCAGAAGTTGCCACATTGTCTCTGCCTTCCTGCTTGATTTGCTTTGGCTGGGACACAACTGGCCATTCCAGTTGAACGTTTTAGCTATCACTCACTTTCAGTCTCAAGGCTTGTTCCTTTAATTCTCACTTCAGTGTGAAATACAGAGAGGAAACGGTGAGAAAAACAACTGGCAAGAGGGCTGGAAGGATCAGAATGGAGCAGTAATTAATATCGTGACCAGCAGAAATGTTCTGGGGGCTCTGTATGGAGATACATCAACAGAAAAGCTGCTCTTGTATTTGGATAACTTAAAACACTCCGGGCTCCTGAGAAATTGCTCCACGTGACTGACCTGGAGACAAATGTGACATTGCAGTGGAGACTCTCGTTGAACTCTTGCCGGTTGTTCTACAAGAATGAATCACATTTACAACCCTGTCCTGAATAACCGACTTTGAGATGAACCATGTGGCAGCAGATGAGCTTAAACACCAGTTGCAGGAGTCAAAGCTGTTTGCTTTAGGGAAGGCTGGATTTTCACGGGGCCGTGTGCACTGGGGGTGGTTAGTCTTGTGTTGTTCAGTTTCACCTCAATGATAGCACAGACTACGAACTGGGGCACTTTCTCTTCTCATGAGAGACAGCCTTCAGCTTCTCATCACAGTCCAGTCGTCAGTGCTCCAGGAAACCAGACCTGGGAAACTCACCCCGACGTTTGTTGTGAAATCTGTGGGTATGCACCAAGCAATTTGTTATGAATCACAGAATCATTCAGGTTGGAAAAGACCCCTGGGATCATAGAGTCCAACCATCAACCCTACCCTACAAGGTCACCCCTAAACCAGATCCCCCAACACCACATCTAAGCGACTTTTAAACACATCCAGGGATGGGGACTCAGTCACCACCCTGGCCAGCCCAGTCCAGTGCCTGACCACTCTCTCCAGGAAGAATTTCTTCCTGATGTCCAGTCTAAACTTCCCCTGTTGGAGCTTGAAGCCCTTCCCTCTGCTTCTGTTGCTAATGACCTGTGAGACCAGCACTAACAGCTCTACAGTGTCCTTTCAGATAGTTGCAGAAGAGCAATGAGGTCTCCCCTCAGCCTCCTTCTCCTCAAACTAAACAGCCCCAACTCTCTCCAGCTCTCCTCATCAGATTGATTCTCCAGGCCCTTTCCCCAGCTTCGTTGCCCTCCTCTGCACTTGCTCCAGCACCTCGATTTCTCCCTTGTACTGAGGTGCCCAAAACTGGACCCAGTACTCAAGGTGTGGCCTCATCAGCACTGAGTCCAGAGGGACAATGACCTCCCTATTCCTGCTGTACACACAGTTTCTAATCCAGGCCAGGATGCCACTGGCCTTCTTGGCCACGTAGGTACCCTGCTGGCTCATATTCAGCCTCCTGTCAATTAGAACCCCCAGGTCCCTTTCTGCGAGAAAGCTGCGGAGATTTGAGTCACTGGTGAGGAAACCAGCATCTGCCAAGGTACTGGGACTGTGACAACGAAGGGCACGTTCTTTTTGCTGAGACGTTGCCTTTCTTGGAAGTAGCACAGACGGAGCACACACCAAGCTCAGGGTTGATGTCTTGGTCTTGGCTTGGGAGAGGCAGGTGGCTTCTTTTGGTGACAGTTTTCAAAAGCATTTTTGAACTCTCAGCTCCTGCTGTTGAATCCAGCTCCACAACAGATAAACCAAACCGTAAAAAAAACCAATCCCGGGGGATCTCCTCTGACTTCTGCTAGTTGTCCGTGGGAGATTTTATTTCAGTAACACAGCTAGATCTGGGTTTGGTTTCCACCTGTTCCCTAGGCTGAACAACTCCAGCTCCTTCAGCCTATCCTCATAGCAAAGGTGCTCCAGCCCTTGGGCCATCTTTTTTTCCTTCTGTGGACTCAGTCCAACAGGTCTGTGTCCTTCTTGTGCTGGGGACAGCAGAACTGGATGCAGGATTTGAAGTGGGGTCTCATACGAGCGGAGTAAAGGGGGAGAATCACCTCTCTTGCTCTGCTGGCCACACTTCTCTTGATGCACCTGTCGACCCGGTGTGATCCCTCTATGTCATTCCAACAGCGTCAGTGGGAAGTTCCAGCCATGCTCAAATGGGGCTCACGTGTTGTGAACCCCTGAGGTGTGGGTGCGTATTTCCCCGTGCGGGGCTGCTCACACTCTGCCTCCTCTTGCAGGCCAGCGAGAAGCAGGTTCACTTCGTGGTGTCGCGGCAGACAAGGCAGCAGACTCCAGACATCCTGCAGGAGACAGGCTGGAGTCACGGTGGCGGCAGTTCTCAGCCATGTCCTGCTGAGAGAATCAACCCCGGCAAGGTAAGGGCCTGAGCGCTTGTGTGGCTTCTCTACCGCCTGTGGGGCCAGGGGCTGGGAGGGTTCTGGTGCTTCAGGATGTTGTCTCTGCTCTGTCAGCAGAAGCAGCAATTCTTGTTTTGTAGTGGAAACAAATCCTCTGCTCCTGTGCTCTGGCTCCATCTGGCAAAGGGCAGCAGCAGGGAGGTCGAGGTGCTCACAGCACCCTGGCCATCGGCACAGACCTGGCCGGCAGCAGGGAGTGTTACTCAACAAAAGTAAGAGGCTTGTGTGAAGTCTTCAGGTGAAAAGGCTTTTGCATGCTGACCAGAGAGGTTCCCCTAAGCTGCTTGAAAATGATGGTTATTATTAGTCTGTTGCTCATTTTTGCATGCTGACCCAGCTTGGCGGCAGACAGCAGTTGTGTTCCCCATGGCTGCTGCAGGCCTGTGTCTTGGTGTGGTGTTTGGACCCCCCAATGTGCTGGTTTGGCTCTGGCAGCACCAGGTGCTAACACACCAGGGTCATGGCTGCAAGGACCAGCAACATACACGCACATCCACAGAGTCCCAGAACATTAAGGGTTGGAAGGGATCTCGAAAGATCATCTAGAGCAATCCCCTTGCCTGAGCAGGACCACCTAGATCAAGCCGAGACCTAGCACAGGGCCACATGGCACCGAGCAACCATCTCTCCCAGCTATGGCTCTGGTCACCACATTGTGCCTCCTCTGCACCTTGTTGCACTGCAGAGTTCACACTGGTGTCTCTCTACACACGGCAGAGAAACCTTTGTGGTCAGATCCATTAGTAGGAGCAAACACAGTGAAAGCTTTGCAAACACCTCTAGTTTAGTCAGTGCTGTTCTTTGCTCTGTAAGCCAAAACCACGGTGTGGGCTCCTTGGAGGAGCTGGGTTTGTGTTCTTCACTCAACGTGAAGCCACATGCCTGGCTCAGTTACACTGATCACACCGGGCCACCACTCATGCCAGCTCTCGTGAGCTGGTTGCCTGGCCAAGGGTGCAGCAGGGAAGTGGGCAGACAGGGCTGGTTTAAACTCATCCCGCCTGACCATGTGGAGTGACAGAGCTGGAGCCAGTCCCGAACACTCTTTCCACATAAGCGGAGCTGAACCCCACCAGAAGCACAGTGAGGCTCTCACCATGTAGTAACCACCTTCAGCAGGGTCAAAACTGGGGCTGGGTTTCCCCAGAGCCCTGGGCATTCTGTCTGTTGGGATTCCAAGTTTCTCTGCTTGGTTTCCTCTCTTTTTTAGGGCAGCCTGGTCTGGCGAGAGGTGTCCCTGCCGATGGCAAGGGGTTGGAACTAGGCTGTCTCTGAGGTCACTTCCAACCTGACCCATTCTGTGGTTCAGTGACTTGTCTCCAATAAAATGCTCCAGATCCTTGTTTTCTCTTCCTGCATTGATCCTGCTCTGGCAGGGGGATTGGACTGGATGATCTTCCGAGGTCCCTTCCAGTCTCTAATGTTCTGTGATTGAGAGGTGTTAGGTGGGGAACAGGCTGCCCGGGGGGTTGTGGAGTCTCCTTCTCTGGAGACATTGAAAACCTGCCTGGATGAGTTCTTGTGTGACTTGGTCTAGGTGATCCTGCTGTGGCCGGGAGATTGGACTAGATGATCTTCAGAGGTCCCTTCCAATCACTAATGATTGGAAGCCGTGGGCTTCTGTCCGCTGCCACTACCTGGCCACCTTCCAGGGCAGATCATAGCCACAAGAAATTAATCCGTGAGCTCTTCCCAGCTCCTTTTAGCTGTTTGTTCAGTGGAGGACTTCTACCAGAGAAAAGCTCTGGCAGTAGATCAGGAGGAGATCAGTGCAGCCTGTGGGCACAATGAGCTTCAGGGCTTTTGTTCCAATACAGTCACCTTGGGAGGGTTGTTTGCCCTTCTATGGGGGGGTGAGCGTGTCAGCTTGAATTTCTTATGGCTCTTTGTTGAAGGTTTAGCCGAACACCATCTGCAGCTCAGGATCTTTAAACTCCAGGCTTTGGCAGATGTAGAATGTTGTTTTTAAATAGACATTAGCGCAGGAGCGATGTCTGCAGGAGCTGGGGCTGCACAGTGTCCTGACACAGCACAGGCTCCTGCTTAAATCCAAGGTGATGCTTAATGGCTGGGCTTTACTGGCAAGAGAGTTTCCTACATGCGAGTGGTTTAACTGAATCACAAAACATTAGGGATGGGAAAGGACCTCAAAAGATCATCCAGTCCAATCCCCCTGCCACAGCAGGATCCCCTAGACCAAGTCACACAGGAACACATCCAGGTGGGTTTTAAATGTCTCCAGAGAAGGAGACTCCACAACCTCCTTGGGCAGCCCCTTCCAGTGCTCTGTCCCCCTCACTGGGAAGAAGTTCCTTCTTATATTGATGTGGAACCTCCTGTGTTCCAGATTTTTGATGAGGCTGCTACCTGCAGCCATCAATGAGATGCTTTATGACATGTGGTTGGGAGAGAGATTCGTAACTGGCTTGAATTCTGATTAATTTTATCGTGTGTCTTGTCCCCTGAGCTTCCTCTAGGAAGTCGGGAATGCCCTTTCTGAGGGAAGCAACTCTTGTTCTGGAGCATGTATGTATGCAGGAGTAGAGAGGTGATTGTGCTGCTGCCTGGATTCAAGACGGAGGAGATGTCAGAACCGCTTTCTCGCGCAGCTGAGGTTGCTGAAGCTGAGGGCTGGAACATGCAGACAGCCCACATTTCACTTTCTTTGAAGTCAGTGGGGGCTTTGCCATTAATTAAAGAGCACTCAGTCTTAATTGGAGCCCTTTTCTAACCATTCCCCTAGCAGTTAAAAGAATCCCTGTTGCTGGAGCGGGCAGTGGCTTCTGGCTGGGCCAACAGGTCAGCCTTCAGGTGAACAACATTTTCCAGGCAGACCCAGCTACGCCTTGTGCCTGCAAGACACGTGTCCCGGCTTTGACGTTGCTGCGATCTGCTGTAAATATTTATTGTCCTGTAAATGTCCAGAAAACAGCAGAAAACTGAGAAGAGGAGGAGATGAACTGTTATGTTTTCCTTCTCCTGACCTCTTGGGTCAATTCAAAACGATGGCGAAGGATAGTTGTTTAGGAGAAGCCGCACTGAAACCAGCCGCTGATAAACACTGCCTTTTAACTGCCTCCCCGTTATCAGCTCTGCCTCCAAGAAAGCTCTACGTGTGTTTACTGGGAAAGGCTTTGCTCTCCTTTCATCACCGCCTTTGTCGCAGTCGCCCCAATTCCTTTCTGTCTGCAGCCATGTAAATAATGGTGTGGGGAAGGGCAGCTTCAAAGGAAGGCGGCTCCTCCGTGGTTGAGCATTCAAGTGCCAGGACTTCACAGAATCACAGACCATTGTGGACTGGAAGGGACTTTGAAAGATCATCTAGTCCAATTCCCCTGCCAGAGCAGGATCACCTAGGCCAACTTCTCTGATTCCTCAATGTGAAGGGTGGGTGTCAGGAGGATGGAGCCAGGCTCTGCTCAGTGACATCTAATGATAGGACAAGGGGCAGTGGGTGTGAGCTGGAGCAGAGGAGGTTACACATCAATCTGCGAAGGAACTTCTTCCCAGTGAGGGTGCCAGAGCCCTGGCAGGGGCTGCCCAGAGGGTTATGGAGTCTCCTCCTCTGGAGATGTTTAAAACCCACCTGGCCATGTCCCTGTGTGACTTGGTCTAGGGGACCCTGCTGTGGCGGCAGGGGGAATGGACTGGATGATCTTTCAAGGTCCCTTCCACTCCCCAGTGTTCTGTGATCATCTAGTTCCACTGCCACTGCAGAGACAAGGCCACCTTCACTAGAGCGAGAGCTACTGAGAATCGGTGGTTAATCCGTGTTTGGTTTGTTTTGGATAGCTCTGGAGAAGGGACTTCTGTAGATACACACATCACTTACTCCTCGTAGGAGATCCTGCTCTGGCAGGGGGTATTGGACTGGATGATCTTCTGAGGTCCTTTCCAATCCCTAATGGTCCATGAGGACTTGAGCCCCTCGCTGCCCCTAGCAAACGAGCACTCTCAGTGCAGTTGGAGCACTCTTCAGCATCAACTGCTTCCCTGGTGCTCCCTTAGTGGAAGACTCCTGGACAACCTTCCTCTTTCCTTAGGTCACTTTGACACCAGCCCTTCTCTGCTTGAGATCCAGCTGGGCTGGTTCAGGGTACGAAGAATCATTTCTTTGTAAGCAGAATCATTTTCTACCGCTTCTGAGGTCACTGAGCAGAACACTGAGAGGCTAAAACCAAACCAGCTGCGTTTCCAAGAGAACCAGGAGCACCAAGTGCCGGTAACCACCCACCTCCAGTGTTGCCGCACAATGACTTCAGGCTCACTGCAACAACACCCTGTAAGAACAACAAACCCCAAGTTATCGGCAGGAATTCTATTAATTGTCACCAAAAAGCCTTTTGCTAAATCATTTCCTGGCCACCGAGTCCAGCTGGAAGCAGTCGCTGGCGAGAAGGCAGCCCCACAATCGCACGACCCTACTGCTGGCCGCCAGACAAACGGAGGAAGCCGTGTGCTGTCATAAATCTGTCAGTCACCTGCCAGAGAGCTCTGGGGAGGGCTGGGCTGTTCTTCCCTTCCAGCCCCTCCTTGTTTGGAGATAAACTCTTGGCATCGCAGACTTTTTCCTGCAGCCCACAAATTCAGCTTCTTGCAGGCCTCATGCCAGAGCCGTCAACGAGGCTGATCCACCGAGGATGGGGGTCACAGGGAGCTCACGAGAAGCTACCTGGAAGCCCTGCTCTGCTGTTGGTCTGCAGGGTGAGCTGAGGAGATTTTTCCTTCACAAAAACCCTCCCAAACAAGAACCAGAAGTAACTAGACACAAATAGGGCAACGGTAGAGTCTGGCATCTGGGCAGGAACAATGCCAGCGACCAGTACAGGTTGGGGACTGAGCTGGTGCAGAGCAGAGTAGGAGACAGGGACCTGGGGGTCCTAGTGGACAGCAGGATGACCATGAGCCAGCAATGGGCCCTGGTGGCCAAGAATGCCAACAGCATCCTGAGGTGGATCAGAAGGGGGCTGGTTAGTAGATCGAGAGGTTCTCCTCCCCCTCTACCCTGCCCTACTGAGAACACCCCTGGAATCTTGTGTCCAGTTCTGGGCCCCTCAGCTCCAGAAGGACACAGAGCTGCTGGAGAGAGTCCAGATGTACACAGTGCAGGGGGACAGAGTTTAGTGGTGACTTGGCAGCCCTGGGTTGAAGGTTGGACTTCATTTAGGCTGGAAAAGACCCTTGGGATCATCGAGTCCAACCATCAACCCTACTCTACAAGGTCACCCCTAAACCAGAGCCCCCAACACTACATCTAAGTGACTTTCAAACACATCCAGGGTTGGAGACTCAACCACCACCCTGGGCAGCCCATTCCAGTGCCTGACCACTCTCTCTGGGAACAGTTTCTTCCTGATGGCCAGCCTAACCCTCACCTGTTGGAGCTTGAAGCCCTTCCCTCTGGTTCTGTCGCTACCTACCTGTGAGAAGAGACCAGCACCAACAGAACTGGACAGACGATTCCAGATGTGGTCTCCCCAGGGCAGAGTAGAGGGGGAGGAGAACCTCTCTCCATCTGCTCACCACCCCGATTCTGATCCACCCCAGGATGCCATTGGGAGGTGCTGTGCATAACTTGTGCTTCGACAGACCCACAAGGACTGTGTTTGCCAGTGGACTTGACCCCACTCCCTCACTTTCTTTTGTGTTAACCTCACTGAAACTTCCAGAGCTCTTACCGTTCCCTGCCCTTCTTTCGCTAACACTCAGGAAGGCCTCAGTGAAAACCCCCCACACCTCAACATGAGTCATGCGCCACTCAACTCACCCGGGTCTCGGAGCAAGTCTCAACCCCATCTAAACTCTGACTAATTGCTTTTCTTTCCTTGCAGCCCTATTACACACCAAAGGATTGTGTCAGATCCCCTATCAAAAGCTGTGGCTGCATCAGTGGGACCAGATGCTGCTGCCTTAGTGAGTAGCAAGAGGTAGACAGGAGGCTCATTTGCTGGAGTCACTTTCAGAACTGTAAGGGGACACTGAAAGGGCTGTGTGAGGGGGGCACGAGCGGTGGTGTGATGGTATAAAACTCCCTTCTGTGAAAAGAATGTGATTCTTCTTGAGCTGCAGTACAGTCACTGATGGAGACGTTGCTCAGAGACTCACCATGAGCAGAGAGATGGTTCCATTCCCAGGGGCTTTGTGTCTCCTAAGTCACCAGCACTAGAGCAAGAGGAAATGGCCTCAAGTTGTGCCAAGGGAGGGTCAGACTGAACATCAGGAGAAACTTCCTCACCAACAGAGTGGTCAGGGGTTGGAAGAAGCTGCCCAGGGAGCAGGTGGAGTCCCTGTGCAGGTGTGGTGCTTGAAAACACCGTTTAGTGGGCAAGGTGGCACTGGGTCGACTGTTGGACTTGATGATCTTGGAGATCTGCAGAGATGTTGGTGCTGGTCTCTTCTCACAGGTCATTAGCGACAGAAGCAGAGGGAAGGGCTTCAAGCTCCAAC
>JAOXOE010030387.1:0-13150 GCA_028565055.1 Phoeniculus purpureus | reverse complement strand
GACCAAGTCATAGAATCATAGAATCATTAGGGATTGGAAGGGACCTTGAAAGATCATCTAGCCCAATCCCCCTGCCACAGCAGGATCACCTAGCCCAACTTGCACAGGAACATATCTAGGTGGGTTTTAAACATCTCCAGAGAAGGAGACTCCACAATGCCCCTGGGCAGCCCCTTCCAGTGCTCTGGCACCCTCACTGAGAAGAAGTTCCTTCTGATGGAACCTATGTTCCAGCTCACACCCATTGCTCCTCATCCTATCATTAGATGACAATAAGAAGAGCCTGGCTCCATCCTCCTGACACCCACTCTTCACATATTTATAGAAATTAATGAGGTCACCCCTCAGTCTCCTCCAAGCTAATGAGACCCAGCTCCCTCAGCCTCTCCTCATAAGGGAAGTGCTCCACTTTGTTCATCAAGTCCAACCATTAGCCTAACAGTGACAAGCCCTCAACTAAATCAAATCCTTCAGTGACCTGACAACACAACTCTTAAATACCTTTGGGGATGGGGACGGGGACTCCACCAGATTCCTGGTCAAGCCGTTCCAAAGCCCGAGAACCTTTCCAGTAAAAAATTTTTTCCTAATGTCCAAATTCATGTTTTCTTGGTGCAACTTAAGGCCATTTCCTCTCGTTCTGTCACTTATTACTCAATTCAACAGATTGAAGTCTGCCTCGCCACAACCTCCTTTAGGTAGTTGTAGAAAGCAGTAAGGTTTCCCCTCAACCTCCTTTTCTCCAGACTGAACAACCCAAGGTCTCTCAGCTGCTCCTCATAAGAGTTATTCTCCAGCCCCTACTCTGCGTAATCACTGAGTAAAATTCTGGAATATAGTGTCACAAAATTGCCCTTTCAGACTTTGAAACACCAAGGAGAAAGAAGAAATCCAATTATCACATCAGTTCATTATCAAACACATACAAGTGTCTTCTTCTGAAATAGATTGAGAATCACACCTTAATAACCTTCTAAAATGCATGGAGTTATTTCTGCCACGACCTTTCTTTGAAGCTGTTTGAAAGCCTGATGAAATGCTAGCACAGCGTAAGAGAAATGTTGCCATAACCTGCAATTGTACGAAATAGGAAGAAGTCGGGGGCTGTCTGGCATTGCTTGCATTGTCTGCATGTGGAAGGAAAATGTGACCACTGGAAACTGCTTACTAAGCAAACAGTCAGCTGCACAGATTTGGTCTCTCTCTTTTCCACAGCATCGTTTGAATACTTTGCCTGCTGCAGATCCTGCCAATGTGCACTACATCACTCTGTTGGAGGAATAATGACCATCAATGTTCTCCAAAGTTGCTGCCTGCTGATACAGGGCAAGTCTGCGTCTACCTAAATTAAGTCCGGTTTACTCCTACCTAAATTAAGTCTCATTTAAGCAAGCAATACAGACTCTCCATGTGGTAAACAGGCTGGAACAGGCTTCTGAAAGCAGCTCATCCCATCTTATATTCTTACAGAATTGCTCTCTAGAGATTCCCCTGAATAGGAGACTGAGGGGGGGGACCTCATTAATGTTTCTAAATATGGGAAGGGCCAGTGTCAGAAGGACGGAGCCAGGCTCTGCTCAGTGGTGTCCAGTGATAGGACAAGGAGAAGCAGGTACAAGCTGGAGCACAGGAGGTTCCGTGTAAACATCAGGAAACACTTTTTCACTGTGAGGGTGACAGAGCCCTGAACAGGCTGCCCAGAGAGGTTGTGGAGTCTCCTTTTCTGGAGACATTCCAAACCCACCTGAACACATTCCTGTGTTACCTACTCTAGGTGGTCCTGCTCTGGCAGTGGGGGTTGGACTGGACAACCTTTCGAGGTCCCTTTCAAGCCCTCACATTCTAGGATTCTGTGATTTGGAGGGCCAGCTGATGATGTGGGCACATTTCAGGTACTGGTGTGTCTACGGCAGAGAGCTGCTAAGCTGCAGCTTCAAATCCCTATAGCACCGTACAAGAACTGACGACTTGAAAGGATAAAATACTTTTTTCAAAGAAGGTGTAATTGGACCTTGGAGCTCATTATGACAGGATGTTGTTGGGGTTACGGTGTTATGAGAGTATAGGCATGTACTGAAACAGTAGTAATACCCAGGCTTGTAATAGTTAATGCTAAAAGGAAGAGTATGGGAACCAAAATGAAACCTTATGCTTCGGGATTTAAAGCAATCTCAATTTACTAAGAGAGATCTTTTCTGAGCGTGATGAAAAGAAGAAGGAATTATCCACCTCTGCCTGCTCCGAGTTGCTGAAATCCTTGTCTGAAATATCTCATTCTGAATGTTGTTGAAAATAAAATACTACACTGGACAGATCTCGGACCTTATCCAGATGGGCATTTATGTTACTGAGTATCTCCTGTATATTGTAGTGTTAATTGTACGCTACAGTAAGACTGGACTGTGCGCAAGGTATTTTTATTTATGGGCAGAGTATTTACAGAATCACAGAACATCAGGGATTGGAAGGTACCTCGAAAGATCATGCAGACCAATCCCCTTGCCAGAGCAGGATCGCCTGGATAGATTAATTCACTATTTGCCTACTTTCAGGTCAGAGATGTCTTTTCAGGCCATCACAGAACATCAGGGATTGGAAGGGACCCTGAAAGATCGTCTAATCCAATCTCCCTGCCACAGCAGGATCGCCTGGAAAGATTAATTCACTATTTGCTTACTTTCATGGTAGAGGTGTCTTTTCAGTCCATCACAGAACTTCAGGGATTGGAAGGGACCTCGAAAAATCATCTAGTCTAATGTATATATTTCAAAGTTTAAGTGTAATTAAACTTTGAAGCTCATTATCACATGATCTCCCTGGGCTATATGAGTGTAAGAAAAGGTTGTGCATCTTTGGCTGGCTCCAAGGAGCACAGAGATCACAGTTCAGACAGTTTAGGCAAGGATAGTCCTCTGGGAAAACGGTAGGATGCAAAAAAGTCCCACTGACACTGTCAGAGAGAGCAAATGCAACATGAGAGAATACACAGCCCACGTGGAAATGCTATGGGCAGCAAGAAAAGGCTGTACCTACCCACAAAGAAGGTTTCAGTAATGTTAAGATGGGCTATTATTAGCATGAGGTGAGAAACTTTCCCCTCATCAATTAATCGAAGGTCTGGAATAGAGAACATGCTGACTTAAGTATTTTGCTGGGGAAAAATAATTGGAAATATTTTCTTATTGAAAAGGAGACAAGTGGATTTAAAACATGTCATGTTTTTTAGATGACTAAGTTTCCTCTGCATGGAAGAAGAGGTATAAATATTGCATTGGCAAACTGTCACGTTGATAAAAAAGCTACGGTTTCACCGATATATAAAATACGAATGTAAACAACATGTCTGTCAGACGCAGCTATAACATACTGCTTCACACTGCTGACTTATAATATGCACCTATTATTGTTAGTTCTCTTAATGAAAGAAAGTAAAGACACTGCATAAATTCTTGAACACATGTTTCACTTTTCCAGCTGCCTTGTGCTGTAGAACATCACGCTAACAAGAAGTGATGCTAACAAGAAGCTAAAACCAGTGTAGCAAATGGGGCATTTAAATATATATAAACATACAGACGTTCATATATAAATAGAAACTGGCTATTTTGGGGAAATGAATGGATCCCTAGACAGACATATTTCAGCTTAATATTACCTGTATTTTCCTACATGGTAACCATTACAGTCCTGCTTAATCAGAAAGAACAAAAAAAAAAAAAGGTTATTCTCACTGCTAAAATGGAAAGTCAATATCCAGCTATCATGTCTTTTAGTCTCAATATGAAATTTTGTCTGTCAAGCACGGGGAGCGAAAAGAATATGAATTGTGACATTTTTCCCGTCACTTCAAATCGAGACTTGACACCTATACCTGCCAGCAAAAGCTGTGTGTTCGTGCTCAGAAAAATTCCACACAAATTCCAGACCACGCAATGGCTCTGCCAGTGTCAGGAACCCCCAGTCTGTTTGCTTTAACATTTTAGTAGCATCTGCAAATATGCTGCACTTGCACCGTCTGACAGAGATCAGTTTTGTTCTTTCCTACATGAGAATCCATGTCTTCTGCTGCAATTTTCAGTATTCACTTCAGGACAAAGCATCAGCGTTGCAGCAGGGTGCACACCTCTATCTAACCACCACATCATAAAACCAGTGTCCCAGGGGCACTCCACTCTAAATACCAGCTACAAAGCTGTATGGAAGCATGGAGCGACACTCTTCTGAATCAAAAAACTAAAACGAAGCCAAGGGGACTGCAGAAAACAGGTTGAGATGTTAAATGCTCGATGATGATTATTAAGTTTGTAGGCTCTAGGATCTTATTAAACAGAGAGGAAAAATTGACCCTTTGAACTCACGACCTACTGGGGGTGGTTTCCACTGCAATAACACCCTGTTTAAACCCTATGGCTACAGTACATCTGTGGTTCACTGGCTATAATTACAGCTTTAATACTGTAACTGCAGCAAACAAGTCCCATGGTGTATTAGACTAAACACACAAGACATTCTGTCCTCTTGACTACAGCCTGTTTAATGGCACTTTAGGCTCCAGCACTTATGTCTGCTCTTGGCCACACGCTCCCAAGCAGTTAAAGTTGGCCTGAGCCAGTTCCAGAGGAACCCCGCTCCAGCCCAACTGGGCATTGGACAATTACTTGAGAATATCATTTAGGGTTGAAACCGATATTTATCTAGTGATTGAAATCAGTTGGGAACTCGGTTACTGTTGTGTCAGCATTATGTCTTTCCTGGAGCCTTCGGCTCTGTTGGTTTGGCTTGTCCTTCACTGGGCATTTACAGCTGGGCTGACGTGGCAACTGAAGAAGCAGCATACCGAGTGTATTTGTTTGCGTTCTTTCTTATCCTTCACTCCTTATCCTGGCCCTCCTCCTGAAAAAAACCAACACCAACCACACAACCCACATCAGGAGAACTGAACCTACTTTGACTATCCCTTCTCCTCTTTGCAGAAGCTCCCCCTTTGCCACACTTCACAGGCAGGCAGCCAGACCACAACCAAGGACTCTGAGCCTCTTTTGTCAAACATGCTGCAATGTGCGGCCTCATCTCTACAGCTTCCAAAATAGAAATTGGTGTCTATTTAGGGTGAGTGACCTACTGAAACCCTTTAAATGTGAAGTTTCCCTCTGCCTAGATCAGATGCTCTGGCTTTATCTCTGCTGTTAAGAACTGGCCAGTATTGCTCCTGCTGCCACATCTCATGATGTAGACCTCTGTAATCCTCCCTGAAGCCCTATAATCCTCACTACAGAGAAAGGTTTCACCCAGCCCTAACCAAAAGATCAACCTTTGAACAGCTTGAGCCTTCCTTAAACCCTGAACTGAGTCATTAGCAATCATTAGCCTTGTCCTGACCCTCAGAGTAGGTCCAAATTTTTTTCCCCAAGTAGGACTTCTACTTTCCTTCAGTAAAATACACATTTTCCAGCATTCTGACTGTGTAACTTGGTCAGTGAAACCTCAACAGCCCTGTTAACACTCCTGCCTCCTACAGTTGGAACATTCCTCTTACTGACTTTGCATCTTTCTTTTTGGCACCTCATTTCCAACCCAGTATCCAGTATTTTGTACATGTGCAAATCACATCCAGAATCAGTAAGGCTGGAAGAGATCTACAAGATCACCAAGTCAGATCATCAACCCAACCCCACCCTGCCCACTAAACCTTGTTCCCCAGGGCTGTATCTATGTGTTTTTTGAACACCTCCAGGGATGGTGACTCCACCTCCTCTCTGGGCAGCCTGTTCCAATCCCTGACCACTCTGTCAGGGAAGACATTTTTCCTAAAGTCAAGCCTAAATCTCCCTTAGCACAACTTGAGGCCGTTTCCTCTTGCTCTGTCACTGGTGACTTGGGAGAAGAGACCGACCCCCACCTCTCTACAGTGTCCCTTTGGGTAGTCATAGAGGGTGACAAGGTCTCCTCTCAGCCTTCTTTTCTCCAGAAATGGAGAACTTACGATCTCGTACTGTAACTACAACCAAAAGTCATGATCACCTCCTTAAAATATTGGAAAAGTACTCAGCACCCCATCTGCTCAAGGAAAGGAGCTTGCACATGAATATTGTGACTCCCACTATATCCTCAAAATAATGTAGGTTAGAACGTTAAAAATAATACATTACCCCTAATAATGCCAGTAATACTTCACAGAGTTGTAAGTACTTTTCAACCCAGGTTATCAAAACACTTTCCCAAGGCAGTTAAGTACGTATCATTACATCTATTCTCCTCCGAGGTGACAATGACTCTGTGTCAGTTAGAACTGCAGAACAATCCAATACTTATCCATTATTCAGCTTCCCAAAATAACCTGTAATTCTCTAAGCATCTCCAACAGGAAAACGAAGTTACCAATGGGGCAGCTGAATGATTCACCCAACAGTGTAATTTAATGGCTTTTTCTCCTCACGAGCAGAATTACCACCATATTGCACCCACACCGCAAATAATAACGACTCGCATCTGTAGAGCATCTCTCAGCCTGAATGATGGCAAAGTCCTGGACAAATGATGCATAGTAAGAGCTCAGGTCTGCCACACACAGCATAATGCAGCCACCTCTGGGAAGGAATGCAGATAGCACACTGAAGCAGAAAATTAAAGGGAAAAAAAAGCCACAAAAACATCAGCTTTTTAAAAGGAAAGCTGGAAAAGGGCGTAAATCCTCCTCAGCGCTGAAATATAGCAGAGCTCTTTTTTGGTAGGCTGCACTAAAGTTACAGTGAGACAATCAGTTGCAAAACTCTGTGGGGTTTCCTAAATAAACACAAAAGCCAGGGCCCCAGCAGGTGGCCAAGTTTGATATTCAAATCATTAACATTTTACATGTGGAGTTTTTATTAGGACAAGGTTCCCACATGATGGACAATCTGTATATGTTTGCAGATGTGGCATGCAGGGAAGTCAAACCTGGGCAAGGAGCATAATTCACAGCAATCTCTGAGCCCGAGAATAGCTGAAGGCAATGTCCAATCAAAGTACTGTCAGTGCAGCGCTTGGCGAATAAATGAGTTGCTTTGACAGGAAATTCCAACAGCAATTTTAATTCTGATCAGGCTTCAGGAAGTGGAAAGAATAAAAACACATCAATTATAGTGACAGGAAGTTTTAAATCACATGGCAAGCAGCTGCTGCCAAAGGACACGTCTGCCAGCTTTGTTAAGAAGGATGGGATTTTGGAGCGGCCAAAATCTTACACCAAAATTTTACAGGCTGACATCAGTCCCTGATTGTACGTTACCCCACCAGAAGGGTAAAGAAAATGACACAGTGCAGGCAACACACCGTCATTACAACAGATCTGAGAGGCTGCTCTTTTTGTGTCTTTTTAAACCTGACCCAAACCAAGCACATTTATAACAACTCCAGAACACACCACCAACTAATGATAGGAAGCCCATGCACACCTACCTCAGTAAAGCAGCAGATCCCAGCAGCAAGGCAATAAGACCATTTCCTGAGCCAGCCTTAGCCTGCAGAATGACCTGAGCTTTAATCATGTTACACGCACTACTGTTTTTCTACATGATGTAAATCATAGAATGGCCAGTGTTAGAAAGCACCTTGAAGATCATCTAGTTGCAACCCCCTGCACAGGCAGGGACATCTTCACTAGATCAGGTTACTTGGGGCCACATCCAACCTGGCCTTCAACACTTCCAGGGATGGGGGAGCCACAACTTCCTTGGGCAACCTATTCTAGCATCTCAGCACCTCCACAGCAAAGATTTTCTTCCTAATGTCCAACCTAAACCTCCCCTTTTCAAGTTTGTAACCATTTCCCCTTGTCCTCTTGCTACCCATGTAAAAAGCCCTACTCCAGCTTTCTCAGAGCCTCCTCTTCTCCAAGATGAACAAACCCAACTTGCTCAGCCTGTCCTCATAGCGGAGGTGCTCCAGTCCTCTGATCATTTGAGTTGCTCTCCTCTGGACACGTTCTAGGAGCTCTCTGTCCTTACAGTGGGGAACTCCAGAACTGGACACCGTACTTCAGGTGGGGTCTCACTGGTGCAGAACTCAACTCAACTAGCAGTGCTTCTTTTGATGCAACCCAGGAAATGGTGGGCTCTCTGGGCTTCAAGGGCACACTGACAGCTCCTGTTAAATTTCTGGTCCTTCACCACCCCCAAGTCCTTCTCCTCCCAATTTGTATTCGTGCATGGGATTGCCTTAATGCTAGTTGGGAGGAAGCCTGAAGAGTTGTTTGCTATCATGTTTTTATGGTGCAGACTCAAGAGTCTACTGAATAGCCTCCTTCAGTTAGAGGAGCTCCCTGTGAGGTACCACATCCAATGTGATGTTCCCTGTGCAGTACTACATCTAATGTGAATGAATTACAGTGAGGGTGGTGGATCACTGGAACAGGTTGCCCAGAGAGGTGACAGAAGCTCCATCCAGGGAGGCATTCAAAGTGAGGCTTGATGGGGCTCTGAGCAGCTTGATCAAGTTACAGATATCCCTGCTTACTGCAGGGAGGTTGGACTAGATGAGCTGTAAAGGTTCTTTCCAGCCCAACACATTCTATGATTATATAAATTCTTGACTCTAAATTTGTTAAGGAAGCTGGCCTGGGAATGGAGGAGAAAGTCTTTCTCCAACCCAGTGGGGCTGGGTTGGAGAAGAGAGTCTCATATTATGTTGCTGACTTTCCTCCTACAGTATTAGGGTTCAAACAATTGGGTAAATCATTCAAATGGATGCAAATTCTTCTGGCCTCACCTGCAGGTACACTAAAGCTGTGCTATGCAGCACCAGGAGAGCAGAAGGGCATTAAAGCTGATGTAAATGCGATTGATAGTCTGATGCAATGCTGTAAAGCAGCCCAGCTATACAATGGATTCAGAACGCACTGACACTTTTGGCAACGTGGATTTTGTGATCAGTTTCAGCATGTATTCCTGCTGTACAGACCAGTGCCCTCAGAAAAGAAGGTGTTCATGAGTTTTACTAATCATATCACAGAACTACAAAATCACTGAACATTAGAGATTGGAAGGGACCTCAAAAGATCATCTAGTCCAATCAGTATTATCTAAATTGCATAAAAATAAATTCAACAAAAAATGGGAGAAATATTTATATGCATTTAGCGGAGGTCTCCAAAAAGCGTGTCGTGTCGACAACACTGGCAAGCTTTGCATGAAGTTTTGCTGCTCAAAGAGAATAATTTTCAATAAAACAATTGCTGGAGGAAAGATGTAAACTAACTCTTCACACAAGTTTTCGCTATGTCTTTGGAGAGTGTGAATACTGGATTCCAAAACAAAGGGGAAAATCCTGTCAAGATAAGACACGATACATGTTTTTATTTCATTTTTGCTTAATGAGTACTTAAAGAGTAAACGAAGTGACATAAAAGTGCTCACAGGTTCCTGCACAATTATCCACATTAAAATCTCTGCTTAGGAGAGATTCTATGGGCTTTGATCCAGGGATTTTCAAGCTTTTAAGGAAGATATAGGAGCCAAAACTCATATTTCTTCTGAAGAAAACATGGTATAATTTCCTTATGCTTTTAAGGACGTTCCACACATAGACAATCTGGCCTGAAGCCAGACACAAAGGAAAATACAGACAGACTTCTTAAATGTCCATAATTTTTGCGAGCATGTTCCTATTATTTTTTATCTTTGTAAGATTCTCTTCATAATCTGATAGAATCAGCGCTTCCAATCCAAGAACACTTAAAGGATATCTATGGTATGTCTTACTAATTGTCCATTATTTTTCATCCAAATGACAATGTTTCACCCTAAAGTGACACGTCAGTCTGTGTACAAGCAAACATAGATCTTTTCCAATGACCTTGTGATACATCAACTGCAAAGCCATGAAAAAGTGCTCCAAATTCACTTAATTCTCATCAGGCACTGCTGCCCTGCAACGACGTACACGGCAGCAAGTTTATAAGAGCGTGAGAAACTTATCTTCAAAGAGTAGGGTAAGTCCTAAGAAACTTTTAAATTAAGCAAAGGTAAAGAACTGGACATCTGCAAACACAGGCAGGTATGCGAAACACTGTGTCATGACCACTCAGGTACCGAATCTGTGCTTCAGAAAGTCCCTAAAACAGGCTAAGGAGTAAGCAGCAAATATTTCCTGTTGAAATATGAACATGTTCATGGCTTTGCTTCCAAGTGCCATCAGTGGCCCAAATAATCTAGACATTTCCCACTCAAGTCACCTAGAAGTGTTCCTTGAAGGACAAGTGTCTCCTACTGTACCTTGACTATGCACCACAACATTCTTAGGAGGACCATTTTCACAGAATCACAGAACATTAGGGATTGGAAGGGACCTTGGAAGATCATCTAGTCCAATCCCACCAACACAGCAGGATCACCTAGATCCAGTCGTACAAGAACATATCCAGGTGGGTTTTAAACATCTCCAGAGGAGATTCCACAATCCTTCATGGCAGCCCCTTCCAGTGCTCTGTCACTCTCACTGGGAAAAGATCTTTCTTACATTGATGTGGAACCTCCTATCACAGAATCATAGACCATCAGGAATTGGAAAAGACCTTGAAAGATCTAGTCACACAGGAACATGTCCAGGAGGATTTTAAACATCTCCAGAGAAGGAGACTCCACAACCACCCTGGGCAGCCTGTTCTAGTGCTCTGTCACCCTCACTGAGGAGAAGTTTCTTCTCATATTGATGTGGGACCTCCTATGTTCCAGCTCACACCCACTGCCTCTTGTCCTATCACTAGATGACACTGAGCAGACCCTGGCTCCATCCTCCTTGACACCCACCCTTCAAATATTTATCAACACTAATGAAGTCACCCTTAATGAGGTCATCCCTCAGCCTCCTTTTCTCCAAGCTAAAGAGACCCAGCTCCTTCAGCGTTTCCTCATAAGGGAAGTGTTCCACTCCATCATCTTTGTGGCTCTGTGCTGGGCTCGCTCCAGCAGCTCTGTGTCCTTCTGGAACTGAGAGGCCCACAACTGGCCACAGTATTCCAGATGTGGTCTCACCAGGGCAGAGTAGAGGGGAAGGAAAACCTCCCTCAGATCTGCTAACCACCCCACTTCTCATTAACCCCAGGATGCCATTTGCCTTCTTGGCCATAAGGGCACATTTCTGGCTCATGGTCATCCTGCTGGCCACTAGGACCCCAGGTCCCATTTTTGTCCTGTGAAAACCACAGCAGGCTGGGCTGCACTTTATCGTTCAGCTAAAAGCTCCCCTTTCTCAAGATAAGCTCATTTTTCAAACCTCAGTGTTGCTGTGGCAGTTCCATGTGCCAATAAAACCTACTACAAATCAGACTTTTGTGCATCTTCCTTGTTAATTAGACACTTCGTGCAGAGCATGTGCAAACCATGGAAACGAATTTTTGGTTTGAGTGCTTTTATCTCTTTTCCTGCTTGATTTCTATTCTCTCTGCTTTTCACAGAAAAACTACAAACAGCACCTGGGCTCCAACCCCTTCTTCTGGCCCTGCTTTGCTTCTAGTGCCTGCAAAGAACCCACTGGTCCACTGTCAAGGCTGCCAGTACTCACAGGCTGAGTAAGTACTAGCAGTGTGTCACAGGCTTACACAGATGAAACTAAGCCCTTGCAGTCCCAGGCCTTTAGTCCTTCTCAGATTTCTTTCACTTTGTTCCCCACACTGCTTGCCAAAAGTAGCTGCAGGAACAAAGGGTTCTAGTTAAACATAATGATATTTTAGAGCTGGAGACCAGAGCAACACAGACAGGAGCCTCAAAGCCTGACCACTTCACAATACTAACCAAAGGCAAAGAGCGGAGCTGACTTACCAGGAGATGAGTTATAGAGCCTTTGATCTCCTGATGGTTACTGCTTAGTGAAATGCACACTCCCATGATGCATGATGAAATGATCACCTTATAACTGTGTGATCTTCCCTTCATCTGGCTCTGCCCAGCTCCAGAGACAGAATCTCCTTGCCAGGATGCACAGGGTGGTGGTTCCGAGATGGCCACCCTCACTCCTGGAATTCTCAGGGTTGTTCTGATTTAGCCCTTGAAGTACCTAGTCCACTAATGGATAACTGACCCTCAAAGGTAGAACATGACCAGAACAGGTCTTCTGGCAGACAGAAGACTTACTTTCTCTGAAGGAACTACTACAAGTTTATTCCTTAGTTACTGAAAAGCAAAACTGCAGTGCAGACTGCAATCAGCATCTGGAATGAGAAGCAATGCAACAAAATGACTCATTAATCCACGGTCTGACTCCTTCCACTGCAAGATGTCAGCTCCTCACATCCATTTCCTCTGCCACCTTCAGAGGCCTCCTCTTAATTTCTGAGGAAAATGAAAAGATATCTTTGTGGTTTTCAGGATGTCATCCACTTCCACTTCTTTATTTCTTCATTCTTTACCCATCTGCCTGCTTGTTCTATTCATCTTGATTCCATCCTTATTGCCAACAGTTATTCTTTTGCTTAACAATCCACATCTTTTCAGCTCTTTGTCATTCTACCAAGTGCTAAGTGTTGTCTTTTCCAGTATTTTCTCCAAATAAATTTTCTGATTTATTTTATGACTGATCCTCTTGTGTATCATTAGGTTTCTTCATCAGCTGGGGAATAGCACATGTGGTGATCTGCCATTGTTGTTACTGTTGTCTAATCCTCAGAAAACCATGTTAAAGATCACAGGTAGATTAAAAAAAACCTGAAATTCCTCTCACCAAGAAAAAGATCTCATCTCTAGATAATCACTTATTATTTGGTTTCCAGCCAACACACTGAAGGTTCATCTCCTGGAAAGCCTCTCCTCTTAATTACTACCCAATGAGGCCAAAGAGCTCTTCCCACCTCAGTGACCTGCTCAGTGACATAGAAGAGTGATGCTGGTACATGGTGATTTTGTAACCAGGCTCCTCTCCAGCTCACCATAACCATTAGAATGAGAGGAATCATAATTTATAAAGGTGCCTTTCAATGTTCACCTAAGTTTTTCTGGTCTCTGCAAAAACCACTAAAAGCTTGTAGATTCTATTATGTGCCCTTGTGGCCAAGAGTGCCAACAGCACCCTGAGGTCGATCAGAACAGGGTTGATAAATATGCGAAGGGTGGGTGTCAGGAGGATGGAGCCAGGCTCTTCTCAATGTCATCTAGTGATAGGACAAGGGGCAATGGGTGTA